>APFE030406848.1:43415-74254 GCA_000404065.3 Pinus taeda | reverse complement strand
GGGTTTTCCATTCTTTCTCAACAATAAATAGGCCTTCGAGCCTCATTGTAACACAATTCAGAGGCATGTAGCCACCACATCTCTTCTCGGAGATAAGCTACCATCACCCTAGCTGGTTCATTTCCATTTCTGGTTGTAAGCATATTTCAGTATTTTCCATTAATGAAATGAAGTATTATTTCTGTTGCATCTTTGTGTCTATGGTTATCTCTGTATTTTGTTGCGTTCCTATTTAAATCCAGATCACTCCTCCAGCCATAAGTACCCATCATGCACCAGGAAAAGCAGCTGCCTAATGACGAAAATGGTGATGGGCATGTGGTGAAAGTGTGGTATCCACAACAGATGAAGTAACCCAGCCTTCTCCACACTGCGCAACCATTTTCACAGTTCTAATGTGATCACTGGCCCCTCCATATTTTGTTTCATCAAGCTCACCGTCTCTAAGTGCGGGAACTTCTCGCTGTCTGCGAGGTCCCAATCTTCAAATTTCAGGGTAGGCACATGTCCTAGGAGTGGACCCTTAAAGGTAATTCCATCGGGGAGGAACAGGGTCTATTGTGCACTCTTTGTTGCATCCAGATCCTTTGGTACCTTAGCTTTCCCTTTTCACGGAGGGGCATACTCGGGCAAATTTACGGTAGAATGCATTGGTTGGATGTTCACCTCCACGTCTTCTTCCTCCTCTACCTCAACAATCAGAGCCTGTAAGTCCTCCTCCTCTTCATCTGTCTCAATGGTGACAGGCTTGCCCTTTTCCTCCATTAATAGCTTACCGAACCACAGATTCCTCAGGGACATGCGGATTGGTCCCATTGCCTGCTTCTTTTTTCGGTCTCGATGTCCGAGGTGATTTCGGGATTTTTGGCGTGACCCCAGTGCCTTCAGGAACATCGTGTACCATATGGGTCGGCGCGGCCTCACTGATGGTTCCTTCCTCAAAGCCCAAACCTCTCCTAGTAGTTGTCATCTTGTCTATACTATATGCGGTCTTTTGCGAACTTAAGGGCTCGAATATCGCTCGACGCTCCACACTCTGTGCTTTATTCAACCACTCAAGTCTCAAGTGAACAAGTGTTGTCTTGTGGCTAGCCCCTAGAGGTTTATAGTGCCTTTTGAATTCAAATTCGATTGTTCCCCCCAATTCTGGGCCATCAATGCTTTCTTGGCAGCAGATTTTCTGAAATGTTGCCCATAACTGTTGTCTTAAATGGCTGCTGCCCACTCCATTTGGCCTCAAACCAGACATCTCATCATGAACAGTGACACCAACGATCACTTCCCAACTTACCCGCATGGCAGCGTCCCCCTCTGTGCGTGGGTGCGAACCTTGTGACATGCTGACTCTACGCGCACCTCCCTTATTGCGCAGCTCCCAAGCAGATTGTTTTAGAGTCTCGCACTCCCTTTCAACTGCTTGGAGTGTTGAGACTGCTCTTGTTACGGCTAGTCAGGTGGTCGCAGCACCAGTGTGAGGCTCCATTTCGCCCCTCAGGATAGTCCGCGGGAAACCCTCAGTTGTCTTCGTGAAAATCGGCGCCACACGCTCTACTGTTTGCAGTGCACTTTCCTGATTACTACGTTTGGTGATATACGGTCCTAGCCACAACAAAAAACTAATTAAATCTCACCGGTAGTTCTCCCACTTATCATTATGGGTGTGGGCACCTTGTCGTACCACCCTCAGTTTTTCGAGAAAGGCTTCCTTTATTTCATCTTCCAACTTCTTGACCTCTGCGTCCATCAAAATGCTTTTCTTCCTTAGCTGTACCCAATCCTTTTCAAGTTTGCGAAGTCTAAGGAATGGCTTCCCAAAGTCTTACGTGTGCTATTTCGCGTAACTATGTGATTTCTTCGTCCTAGGCTTCACGCACTATCACACCTATAGGTGCTATTATGTGTGGATTCATCGTTGCATGCCCCTCAGAAATTACGGTCCTTGCCCTGCTTCTCAACCTTGTAATTGTTTTCGCGGTCAGGGTTTTGCACATGGACGTATAGGCCCATCGAACCGCTGGTATGCGCAGGTCCCAGTCAGTGCGTCTCACCTGTTGAACCCTGTTCAACACTTCACACACCATATCGAATGCTTCTCCGTGGATAGTCCTTAGTGTGCTTCGCCTCTCCTACTGCTACGCTTTGTTCTGATTCTCTATTCTGGGAGTGGTGTGCGTTTGTGTGGGCTGCATGTCATATGTCTGTACCCATCGGGAAAGGTGGGCCCTCAAGTTATTCTGCCCCTGGTAATCGGCTCTCATCCTTGTCTAGGATTTTCCAAATCATAGGCGCATCATCCTCTTGCATCCGTGCCAGTACTCAAAACTTCTCTGATGTGTACCCCACCACCTTGCGGGCGTTGCACGCAGTGCCCATTTCAGAGCATCGAACCACTACTATTCTAGTACTGCACTTTCAAATTTGATCAAGAATTCATCCACCATTGTCAACCAGTCATACATAGGCAGATCCCTTACCTCTGTTGTCAAACAATGTGGTGATCTAACCATCATGTTGCAATTAAGAGTTGTTACTTCATGCAACTGATTCTGCCATCACTCTATTTCTTTGTCTAAATTCGAAGTGTAGGAGCTTTCGTGCTCCCACGAAATCCTACCATTTGCACTTGGATTTACCCAATCCTGTTCTTGCGCGGTTATCTTGTAGATGCAATTGAGATCGTCATCACTATCATCGTCGCGCACTGGTTCAGTGTATCGCGCTCCTTCGGCTGGATTTAGAGGTACTACTATGCGTAGTGATTTTTTCTCAAAAATCATTTTGCACTTCTTCATATTTATGATTCCATTCATATTAGTGGCCCAGTCTATTCCTAGTAGTGTGCTAGGGATTGCTGTCATCGACAATCTCTATCACTTCAAAATCCGCCAGCACACTCGCGCCTTCAATATCCACCGTTACCCCTTGCAGTCTTCCCATGGGCAAGATCTTCTGTTGGTTCGCCATTCGCAACTGAATAGGAGAGCATCGTAGTGTGGGTCTGCCCATGCATTCCCATGTTTGTTTTGGCAGTACATTCATGTTCAATCTAAGATCCAGGATTACCTGATCCATTTCATACTCGCTGATTTGCGCAGTCAACCTCATTTCCCTTCCGGTGCGCAATGCATGCTATCTAAGTTTCCAGACCACGCGCGGATCTCCTGACCCCGCGCACCTAGTGATAAGTTCCTGTAGTCCTTTAACTGCCTTGCGATCGCGTAGCAGTTTCATGCATATCTCAATAAACGTAGTGAGGATTGAAGGATCCATCCCTGGTTCTAGTTGATCCTTACTACCTGAAGTGGAGGCCTCCGTGAAGTTCTTATTAGCTTCCATGAATGTCTCCTTTGCGCGTTCTAAATCAAATTCGGGTTCCTTTGTAGGAGCCTTGCAAACCCACACACTTTCTTCTGACTGCTTGCCTTTATCATCGCCAATTGTCATACTTCTCCTGAGAACTATGTTTACATTCGGATCTTCTTCGCGCAGCTCAAACCTCATCATCTGCAAATTCTGGGTCGGAGGAGGCTGGAGTACCCCTTTTTCACGCAGCCTTGCTATCAAAGGCAGGGAAGTCTTCTGCCTCATGATCAAATTGAGTACAGTACAAACATGATTTCCTTGTCAGGTTTGTACAATCACGGGCATAGTGCCCTGGCCCTCCGCAACTGTAAAAATTAGTTGTCCGCAACCCCTTCCTGGTCCCATTCCACCTCGACCTTGTTTGCGCCCTTGAAATCCAACGTGCGCCATTCCTGTATTTGGGTCGAGGGTCACATTTTGGTCTGCACCCTATAGGTAGGAGTTCAATCCATCATTAGTTCGTAGCTCCTGCAGAAATTACAAAACAATTTGCTAGGACGTCTATGTATACTTCTACAATAGATGACAATTATCCGTAGTGTGTTTTCCTCCTATATGATAGATCGCGCACCATAGTGTAGGTGTCGTACTTGGTCCTTCTTGTGCCTCAGATCTTAATAGCATCGACCCTCCTCCCACCAAGTAAGTCGCGAACACTAGACAGTGGTCCTTGTCATGCCCTTGGACTTTGCATTTTATGCACCATACCTCCTCGCGTGCCTCTAGCCGAGGTGTCCTATCCTGTTTCAAACTCTGCATCTCCAGACACATATTTTGCAGTTGCGCATGGATTTGTTGGACTCTTAGACCGAGTCTTGTATATGGGTCTCATACAATCTCATTTCCATCTCCAAAGCTTCGACCTGGGTGGAAAGCTTTTGTTGTGACAGCGCCATCCTTAAATGCGATATTAGTGACGCTACAAACCATGTGCGGTGTTGTCCATTCGTCAAAGTCATGTTGGCTTCATGAATCATACTGTTCAGTATTTGGTCTAAATCCCAGGGGGTCTCGTCCGAGAGCATTGGGATCTCCTTAAACTCGATAATTGATTGTGTCTACAACTTTAGCCTGCTAAATTCCTTGTTCAACGCGGTTTGGATTTCTACGATTCCTGCGTTTGGATGGTCATTAGAGTGCTTGATGTACCATGTTAATGCGCGATATTGCAATGCACTTACCAGCATAGCCTTCTTAATATTGTCATCCACGATGCCTTGTGCTTCCCATACCGCCCTTACCACGAACTAGAATTGGTCCGGATCTTCATTCCCTACTGCTCTGAATATCGGTAGTTTGATCGCACTCACTATACTGAATTGTGGTGGTGGTGGAGGTGGGGTGGGTGGAGATGGAGGTGAAGAGGGTGAGACGGGTGGCGGTGTAGGTAGAGGTGGTAAGCGCAAAATTCAATATCTTATCAGACTGACATGCTTCTCAGAGAAACTTTCACGAGCTCTTCCTCGCTTTCCTGCGAGGGTGAAATTAAGGGGCTAGCTTCTAATTCTTCACTACCTCCACTTTTGTAGATCTTCCCACTTCGGGTAGTCCCAAACATTAATTTATTCGCATAACCCGCTTTTCACACAATAACATCTTAATCCAAGTGTTCAAATATTTAATATACTTACCTCGCGGTCCTTTGAGGAAGCGTCGCTCCGCCTCACTGTGGTTGATGGTCGTATCTACCGTGAACTCAGTGATAAATCCCCCTATAATTTGATCGAGCCACTGGTCCATAGCTCGCGCGATTTTATCTCCTGACGCTTCTAGTCTGTGCACTAATTCCGGAGTCCACACAATTGGTTTGTCGAGCGTACACCTTCCCTGATTGTCTGCTAGCTTCGCAATCCACTCATACAACTTAGAAGGAAAGGATGCAAAGAAAATTTTGAGGATTTCCGTATACAAGTAGCACTCCAACCACTGTTCCTTAGATACTCGTGGATTCCTATTTTCTTGCACTGTGAACTCATGAATATTCTTTTCCAACCACCCTTCAATTTCTTTCTTTATTGGATTCCAGTGACACGACATCAGACATCCCTTATGCAGATCCGCTCTCGACAACGGAACCATTTGTTGGCTTATAAGGGCCTGAACCAGGTTCAGAGATGATTTAGCCAAACAAATCCCGGTACTACTAGTCCTTTTGGCAACAGTCCACTGAGCGCAGACTAAGGTCTAACCTGAAGTAGTATGGGATGGTGCTAGAACCAAGTTTCTGCATCCTGGAGATGTCTGATGATTTTCAATGGTCCGCAGATTGACCTTGCGTGCACGTTGCTACGTGCACCTATCAGTACCTCGCAGCCTGTAATGCTGCCTTCGCGCAGCCCTGCTCGAGGTGCGATCCGTGTTATTACCCAAGTTCCTTACTATTAACTCGATATTTTCCGATTACTTAACTTATCTGTATGAGACCAATTATACTTAACAGTGTTCAATACTCATATATGTGTGCATAATAAACAAAACAATATAAATGCATAGAAAGTAATACAAAAGCAGATACACAATATTTGGAATCAAACTTCTCTTTATTATTCTTCTTCTTGGGTTACAAACTCGACTTCGCCCTGCGCACTCAGCTATAGGGGTCCGCGCACTTAGTTGCGGACTCGACTAGGCCTCTGTGCAGTTAGCTGCAAAGCCTCTTCCTACTACTATGACCTAAGACGCTTAGACTTCTTCTCTATCCGCTACTAGATCCTTGCATCCATTACATTAATCAATCCATCGATTACCCTCTTTACAACTTAGAGCCTCGCTCTTATTTATACAATCCCATGGTCCGCGGACCATGGGTAGGCCAAGATGACATTACATTACATTACAAAGCCTAGGGCGGACAACGCTATGACTCAACATACATTTTTCACTCCTCACACACAATTCGTGGAGTCTTACAACATTATTTGATCCAAACTTGGGCTTTGAGCCCCAAAACATGATGTGGGTGGATTCCATGCCCAACAGGCCCCCAACACAAACATCATGACTGACCCTCGAGTCACTCTATCGGCGCAGTGATCTTGGCGTGGAGTCCCTCCAACTGGTGCCGAACGACTTGAATGTCTGTAGCGCATTGCGCTGATGCCTGCTAAACCTGCTGCATTCTTACTTCTGAACCCTTTGTGTTTGATGTGCTGTGCTGCATCTGTACATGTATTCCTTGAATATGCACATTGTTCCTTAACCTCTGGTGGCATTGAAGGCTGCGCCTTCAATTGTAGCTCGGCTATCTGAAGGTTCAGTGCCAGCTAAACCTTGGCCATCTCTTCTTTCACCTCACGCACCCCTGCTACTAGTTACCGAATGTGCGCCTCTGCTGGTTCCTCTGCTTGGATGGCCAGCTTCGTGACCATCTAGCAAGTTTCATCGACCACCTGCATAATCTTTCGGTTGTGTGCCGCTACCTCATTGCGTTGCAGGCTCAACTGTTTGATGTTGATGCGCTGCTTGCTCATGACCTGGAGCGCGCGACCCTCCCTAGCTCGCAGTTCTGCAGTAACTCCGTCCTGCAAAACATAGAGCGTGTCTCGAGGGAGCGCAACCATTTTTATCCTGATCCCCTTTAATCTGTTGACCATAGGCCTGTCAGCCTCATTTTTCTCTAAGCAGTGCTCCTTCTGGAAACACTATAGTGTTGGTCATGCATGCGCACAACATTTCCTCAGTCGTTGTCGTGCCTAGTGCAAGGCTAGTTGACACAGTACCAGCCTATGGAGTGCACACCTACAACTCCTGTATCTACGCTCGGAGGGCCCCCAACACCATTTGGTATTCCTTCGCAAACTACTGGAGGGAATCTGTGTTGACGTCCCTCACCATCTCCCAATGTCATGTAGATCCCCCTTAATGAGGGTGATCAGGTCGAAAGAAGTCTTTGATGCCTTCGACTTCTTTCGCAACCCCACCTGCTCTCTCGGGCACTGTCGCTTTAGTTGTGTGGACGATGTCTGTGGGTCCACACCGCCTTCCCCTATTTCTGTCTCTTGTTCTCCCTCGCGCTCCTTCTCAGCTGCCTTTTGCTCTTCTTTTTTTGCCTTCGTAGCATCCCGCGCCTCCTGCGCCTTGGATGCTGTTGCTTCATTCCTTCTCTTTTCTGCCAGCTGCGCCATTCACACTTTTGCCTCCTCCTTCTTCCTCTGTGCAGCGAGCTTCTATGCTTCCACCGCGGAGCTGGCTGGAGTGCGCCACTCTAGCGGCCACGACTCAAGGATGACGAATATGACATCGTCCGTCACTAGATAAGTTAGCTCCTTCCATGCCTTCGTGGGGTCCTTCCTCACCTTGATGTACATGTGATGAAAGTATGCCTTGAACTCTGGGAAGCTCTGCAGACTGTTATAGACCGTGGGCGATAACCATTGCTTGCAGTTAATCCCCATTTTGATGTTCATCTCCATGAACACCCAGAATATCTTGCTATCTCTGATCCTCTGCGCTTCTCTGGTTGCCCATAGTGAAGCGTACTTCGCTGCCTCCGGAAGACCTTGCACAATCGTTGGGAACTAGATGTCCTAAGGCAATTCCCATGCCACCAACACTATGAACAACAAAAGCCATGAATAGTGGAAAGTATTCCCCTGCTCCTATGCCTCGCAACAGTTTTCCAGGAACTCTCTGCACAAGTAATCCACCTAGTTAAACTAAACCCCCTCTGCGCATTGCGCAACAAGTGCAACCACCGACGTGGGCACCTCATTCGCGCGACACTTCCGCATAACTTTCCTAGCAAATATTTGTGTCGCGACTTTGACTGCAGTGTTATTGATACTGGAGACTGCGTACCCTCTCTTTTTCTTTTCCAGCTTGAACTTATTCTTCATGGCCTCCGCGATGGCAAAATCATCACTTTTACGGTTTTACCCTCGGATATGTTCGATGGATCCTCCCCTTTGCAAGGGAGTGGGGTAATTCTGTGAATTAGATGATCTGTGATGGGGATGGGCTCCTCCATCCACAAACACCCATCATGCACCAGGTAGAGTAGCTGCCTGATAACAGAAATAGTCACTAGGGTGTGATGGTAATGCGGCACCCAGAGCAGGTTTAACAATCCTGCTTTCTCTACACCTCGCAACCACTGTCGCAGCTCGAACTCTATAACTCCTGGCGGTATGTTTTTCTTTTGGCGCATTAGTTGCACAGTTGCCAAATGTGGGAATTTCTTGTGGTCCGCGAGATCCCAGTCTTCAAATTTTAATGTTGGTACTCGCTCCAAGTGCGCTTCATAAAAAATGATGTCGTCGGGGAGTAGCGGGGTTTACAAAGAGCTCTTGCTCTCTTCTAGGTCCTTGAGCACCCTTGCTTTCTGATTTAGTGGAGGAACATATGTGGGCAGCCTGGTCAGAGGGTCCACACCCTAGGTTTCCACCTCCATTTCTACGTCTTCCTCCTACTCCACTAGGATTTCTTCGAATTCTTCCTCCTCATCAGTTTCCAAGTTGACCACCTTCCCCTTTTATTCCATGGTGATTCTAGTCCTTAACAGGTTCCTGGGGACACACACACCAGTACCATAGGCTGCTTATCTTTCTTGGGTCTCAGCATGCGCGGTGATTTAGGGATTTTTGCGACTATCCCGACACTTTCTGGGGCTTCTCCTACTGTCATGGCCTGCGCGGCCTCCTCAGCAGTCATTGCTCCGGTATCCACGACTTCCTCAAGTGTTGCCATCATTCTCGTTAGAAGGTCCTGCATTTCCTTCGACAATGTTTCGAACACTGAGCTTGCTCTAAAAGCCTCAAAGTTCAAAAGGTCCATACATAGTTGATAGCGCAACAACTCAGTTCTTAAAATGGCAAGTGTTGTTCGTTGGAGAACCACTTGTAATTTATAGCACCTTTTGAATTTGAATTCGACCATTCCCCCCCACTTTGGTCCATTAATGCTCCCTTGGTGGCAGATTTTCTAACCCATAAAGTTCACCTTAAATTCCTGTTGCCTGCTCCATTTGGTCTCAAACCAAGCATCACATCGTGAATTGTGACTGTAATGGTCACTTTCCAGCCAACCCACGCGACAGCGTAGCTACCCTCGTGCTGTCGCAGACCCTGTGACACTTCGCTACTGCACACAATCCTGTCATCACACAACTCTCAGGCAGAGTAGTTTATAGTCCCGCACCTCCTTTCAGCTACCTAGAGCACTAAGACTGTGGTTCCTGTGTCTAGTATAGCTTCAAACGACTGCCATTGACTTTTCCTCGGAAGAGTTCTCCATTTAATTTTACCAATTGCATCGCGCCACCATCTGTGATCTCCTTAATAACATACGGTCCCAGCAATGCATTATGAGCTTCCCTGGGAATTGATCAAATTTACTATCATATAGCAACACCAAATCATTCACCTTAAAGGTGCGCAACTTAATATGTCGATTGTGCCAGACCTTTTCACGCTGCTTCTATACTTGTTGGTGAAATCTAGAAAAAAACCTTTCTTCTTCGAGCTCTTCCAACTGCACGAGCCTCTCCTCCAGGGCTCCGCGATCCGTCATACTAGTGAGTGCCGCTATGCACAAACTAGGTACGATGTACTCCATAAGCATTACAACTTCTACTCCATAGACAAGCCGGAAATGTGTCTATCCTGTTAGTTTCTGACATGTCATCTTATAAGCCCATAATATTGAGGGTATGTGCAGGTCCCAATCACTTTGCTGCGCATTACATACCTTGGTAAGTACGTTGCACACCTTACTAAACGCTTCCACGTGGATAACCTTCTGTGCGATTGTCCTTCCTACGTATTACCTTTCCAACATTAACAACCATTTGCAAATTTGTCCCCCCAACACATATTTATTGTCCATACCTTTCAGTGTGAAGTTCATGTGCATCTGCACAGGTTGTTTTCCATATGCCTGCATCCACCTGGGCAGACTTGCGCTCGGATCATTTCTTCCATTGTATTTGTCTGTCAATCGCACCCTAAGTTTCCTAAATCATGTGCGCATCATCCTTCTGCATTCACGCCAATCGTCAAAGTTCCCTTTGTGCATACCCCACCACCTTGCGGACGTAGTGCGTAGTACCCAATCCAATGCCTGGAAGCGTTGATTTTTTGGCACCTCCCTTTCCAATTTATTCAAGAAGGTATCTACCTCACTTAGGCCATCATAAGTAGGCATGTCTCTTACTTCTGTCGATATGCAGTGCAGCGACCTTGTCGTCATATTACAATTCAGTGTAGTCACCTCATGTAATCGATTCTGCCATCGCTCCGTCTCCTCGTCTGAATCCGAAGTACAGGAGATTTTGCGCTCCCATGCAATCCACCCATCCATGTAGGATTCACCCAGTCCTGGTTTCATGTTGTTATCTTATAGATGCAGTCCAAATCATCATCACTTTCATAGTCGCGCATCGGCTCTGTATAACATGATCCTTTAGCAGGGTCCAGGGGTATAGCTACGCATAGTGACTTCTTTTCAAAAATCATTTTATACTTTTTTAGATTAATCACCCCATTCATGTCAGTGGCCCAATGAATTCCTAAGAGCACGGGGTAGGGATTGTTGTCATCAACAATCTCTATCACTTCAAATTCTGTTAGCGCGCTCGCTCCCTTAATATCCACAGTGATTCCCTGCAATCGCCCCATGTGTATATCTTCTATTGGTTCGCTATTCGTAGCTGAATAGGAGACCATTGTAGCATAGGTCTCCCCATTTTCTCCCATGTCTGCTTCGGCAAAACATTCATATCTGATCCTAAATCCATAATTACTTGGTCCATCTCATATTCCCCAATCTGTGCAGCCTCATTTCTCTTCCCATTCTTGTCTTATGTTTTCCGATCTTCCTAACTAAATGTGGTTCTGTTGGCGTGGTCCCAGCGCATCAGTTAATGAGTTCCTGTAACCCTTTTACAACTTTACTATCACGCAGTAACTTCATATGTGTTTCCAAGAACGTTGTGAGCATGGATGGGTCCATCTCCGACTTCGGTCTATCTTTGCTTCCTGAAGTGGAGGCCTCAACGAAGCTCTTCTTAGATTCCATGAAAGTTTCCTGAGCATTCTCCAAATCAAATGTTGCTTCCCTTGCCGGAGCTTTGCGAACCCAAGTACTATCCTCTGGTTGCTTGCCTTTGCATATCCCGTCACGATTCCACTTCAGAGCACAATGTTCACATTTGGATCTTCCTCGCACGGCTCAGACCTCATCATCTATAGGTTCTGAGCCGGGGGAGGCGGTAGTGCTCCTTTGTCACGTATCCTAGCTATCGGTGTAGGACAATCTTCAGTCTCGTGATCCAACAATTTGCAATACAAACATGACGGACACGTTGGATTCGTACAATCACGGGAATAATGTCCTAGCCCTCAACAATTGTAGCATATCAACTGATTGAAACCTCTTCCAGGTCCTCCTCCACCTCGGCTTCGTCCGCACCCGTGAAATCCTATTAGCACCACTGCTGCATTCTAGTCTAGGGGCCGTGATTCAGCTTGAACAAATGGCAATTGTCTGTATCATGTTTTCCACCTATTTGAAAAATTGCGCACCACAAAGCAGGCATCGTGCTAGGTCTTGCTTGCGCTTCCGGCCTTAACGGCATCGGTCCTCCTCTCGTGAGGTAATTTGAGAACAATAGGCAGTGGTCCTTATCATGACCCTGACCCTTGCATTTTACGCACCACACCTCTTCGCACACTCCTGGTCAAGCTATCCTGTCCTGCTTCAGACTTTGCATCTCAAGGCATAAATTTTTCAACTGGGCATGGATCTGTTGAGCTCCAAGGTTAGGATCCTGCATTGGGGTGTCATGCAGCCTCATCACGATGTCTAAGGCCTCTGCCTAAGTCGTTAATTTCGGTTGTGATAGCGCACTCCTCATATGTGGTGTTAGCGATGCTACAAACCATTCACGATGTTGCCCATTCGTCAGATTCATATTAGCTTCGCGAATCGTGCATTTCAGTCTCTGATCTAGCTCCTGAGGAGTCTCGCCTAGTAGCATCATGATTTTTTTGAATGCAATGAACAACTGTGCTTCAGAGTTTAGCCTGATAAATTCTCTGTTTAGCGTTGCTTAGATATCTGCGATTCCCGCATTTGGATTATCATTGGAGTGCTTAATATACCAGGTTAGTGCGTGGTCCTGTAGGGTGCTAACCAGTGTTGCTTTCTTTATATTATCATCTCTAACTCCTTTTGCTTCCCATATAGCTCTTACAAGGAACCAAAATTGGTCTGGATCCTCATTTCCCACTCCCTTAAACACAGACAACTTTATCGTGATTGCCATATTGAATCGCGGTGGTGGCGGAGGTGGTACGGATGAAGATGGAGGTGAAGCTGGTGGTGGTGTGGATGGGGGTGGTATTCGCGGAATTCTTTTCCTTATCAGATGGATCGCACTTCGCTGTGAGACCTTCATGAGTTGTTCCTCGTCCCGTTGCGGAGAATCAAGGGGCTAGTTTCTGGTCCCTTATTTCCTTCGTCCCTGTAAGTTTTTCCACTTCGCGTAGCCTTGAACATCAAGGTAACTGCATAACCCTATTTTTGCACAATAGAATTTTAATCCAAGTATTCAAAGACTTTATGTACTTACCTCGTGATCCTTTGAGAAAGCATCGCTCTGCCTTGCTATAGCTGATTGAGGTGTCAATCGCGAATTCAGTAATGAATCCTCCTATAATCCGATCAAGCTAATGATCAATGGCGCACGTGATCTTATCCTCCGATGCTTCCAATATTCGCACTAACTCTGGGGTCCACACAATAGGATTTTCGAGTTTCCACCTTCCTTAGCTATCTACTAGCTTCGTGATCCATTCGTATAGTTCAGTAGGGAAAGACACGAAGAAGATTTCATGGATATTTGTGTATAGGTAGCAGTCTAACCACTCTTCTTTTGTCAGTGGCGGGTTCCTGTTCTCCTGCGTCGTGCACTTGTGAATTCTTCTGTCCAACCAGCCTTCAATTTCCTTCTTAGTTGGATTCCAATGATACGATATCATACATCTCTATGCAGATTCTGGCAATGGAACCATTTGTTGGCTTGATGGGGCCTGACCTAGGTTCAGAGTTATTTAGCCAAACAAATCCCTACACTACTGGCCCTTTCAGCATTAGCCCGTGGAGCACGGACTGAAGTCTCACCTGAAGTAGTATGGGGGGATGCTGGAACCAAGTTTCTACACCCTTGAGATGTCTGAGGGTTTGATTTAGTCCAACTGTGCCTACCTATGCGTAGGTTACTTTGAGCACTGTTCTGACCTGCGAGGCCTTCGCGATCTATTATAATCGCCTGCACGCAACCCTAACCAGGGGCTGAGGTGCTTTCGTGCTACTATGGTAGCGATCTACGCTATTTCCCAAAGTTACAGAGTGTATCTTGCTTATCCTCTTATAAATGTTAGTCAACTTCACGTAAACATATACTTTAACTCACATTCACTTAATCTACACAGTTATATATGTTCACACACCATATAGACAACATAAATGCAATTTATACCCAATATATTCGATACAGAAAACAAGAAATAAATACACATAATTGATGCAAAACTTCTCTTTATGAATGCTTCAATAGTTACAGACTCAACTCGCCCTAAACACTCAGCTGCAGAGCCTTCTCCTACTCTACAACCCAAATACTCGACCTTACACTTCAGATCTTCCTCTATGCTTCTATTCCATGATCATCCGTTGCTTGATTTAGAACTTAGAGCTTCGCTCTATTTATACAATCCCATGGTCTGTGGACCATGGGTAGATCTCTATAGCCGACATTAGATTACAAAATTAATGGCGGACAACCCTATGACTCATTTACAAGATACGTGCTCCGCGCCCACAAAATGTGGAGTCTTTACATCAAAGATACAATTTATGACCAAAATCAGGGCTTTAAGCCCCAAAACTTTCCCTGGGGGATTCCGCGCCCAACACTATCAGAAGGTTGTGAACTGATCCTCATAAAACTTTTTATCATTGAGGCCTCAATTTTCTTTGTTTTCCTTAATTTTCCTTCAATTTCCTCACATGAAACCTATGATCTTTCACCTCCCTTTCTCCAATTTTCCATTATTTTCATAAATAAAATGCCAAATAATGCCTCTTTGCCTTTTCAATGCCTTTAGCCATAATAAACCAAATGAGCACCCACTAGGATGTTTTGCCCAACATTCAGATTGGAATATGTGTCCCATGACCGTAGTCTTATTTTTCCTTTATTAACTTTATCACATGAACTTTTAACTCGGGGTTGTTACAACTAGGCATCCATTTTTGAGATGGAAGGTAAGCTCTTTGATCGAGTTCTTTCCATTTTGATTAACCCTGAATCTAATTAAAGTGTGGTTTGAGGAAATAAGTACATGCAGAGTTTTGGTTGGTGCAGTTGGCTACAGGTACTAAGAAAAGAGTTGATATTGGGCAAGAGCTTATGCATTTGAGATGAATGGTATGCCTACATCAACACATCTAAATATGCTTTCATCTGGATCATACAATATGCTTATGGGTATGGATTGGTTATACCTTGACGGGACTAAGGTGGATTGTTATGAGAAGGCTATTGAGTGCTTGGATGATGATGGAGAGAAGAGAATCTTGCAGGGTAAGAAGAAGAATATGTCAGTTATAATGGTTACAACTATGCAGGCAAAACACAGTTGTAGGAAAGGGTGTGTATTATTTGCAGTGCATGTTTCTAGTGATAAAGGTAAGGATGTTAAGGATGCAGAAGTCTTAAAGAGGTATCCAGTTTTACAACAGTTTCAAGATGTATTTCTAGCAGATATTTCATAGTTTCCTCCTCATAGGGAAGTGGATTTCGTTATTGAGTTGGTACGAGAAGTAGTACCAACATCAAAGGCAACTTGTAGGATGAGCACTCCAGGGCTAGTGGAATTAACGTTGCAGTTGAAAGAGATGCTTGACAAGGGATACATTATGCCAAGTGTGTCGCCTTGGGGTGGACGAGTGTCGTTTGTGAACAAGAAGGATGGTGCTCTTAGGTTGTGTATTGATTACAGACAGTTGAACAAAGTGACGATCAAGAACAAGTATACGTTTCCTCAGATCAATGACTTGTTTGATTAGTTGAAGGGAGTAGTAATGTTCTCAAAGATTGATTTGATATTAGGATATCATCAGGTACATATCAAAGAAGAGGGCATCTACAAGACTAATTTCCGGACCAGGTATGGGCATTATGAGTTTGTTGTGGTTCCTTTTGCTTTGACTAATGCTCCAACTACTTTCAAGTGTTTCATGAATCGTGTGTTGCATCCTTATTTTGACAAGTATGGGATAATATTCATTGATGATATATTAATATATTCTAAGAGTGAGGAAAAGCATGCAGAACACTTAGCAATAGTATTGAGACTGTTAAGAGAGCATCAATTATATGCCAAGCTTAGAAAGTGCAATTTCTTTCATACAAAAGTTCATTACTTGGGACATGTTATCTCCATGGAAGGCATAACAAGGGATCTAGAAAAGGTCAAATCTATCATGGAATGGGCAGGTCCTAGGAATGTGGATGAAGTTAGATCATTCAAGGGGTTAGTAGGTTATTATAGGAGGTTCATTAGGAAATTCTCATGAATTGTCTATCCTATTACATCTTTGCAGAGGAAAGGAAAGAAATTTCAATGGATAGAGGAATGTGCAACTAGTTTTGAGCAGTTGAAGCAGTTGCTTTCAAATGCTCCAGTTCTAAAGATTGCAGATCCAGATAAAGAACTTGTGTTGTGTGCATATGCTTGCAAGAGAGGACTTGGTGGAGTCGTGATGCAAGAGTGATAAGTGATATGCCACAAGTGAAGGAAATTAAATGAGCACAAGTAGAATTATGTGACTTATGATCTTGAGTTGGTCATGATCATTCATGCATTGAAGATGTGGAGGCACTATCTTCTTCGCAGGAGGTTTGGGTTGATGAGTGATCACAATGGGCTGAGATACTTATTTTACCAACCTAATCTAAATGCCAGACAAGCTAGATGGTTGGCCATGCTTAGTGAGTTTTACTTCAATATCGGGCACATTAAGGGTAAGGAGGGTTAGATATGCTCTTAGCGTAAGAGTGTAGGTAAATCACATAACAGTTATGAGTTCATATGGGACAAATTTACAAGAGCAGATCTTGCATGCATGACAATAGAATGATAGGTACCAGTGGCTTAAGGAAAGGTTACAACAACATGGTACACGTGATCAAGATGTATATGATCATCTCGTGGCAGATGGTTCAGTGAGATTTAGGGATAAGATCTATGCGATGTACACTCGTCAGCTCAAGAAGCTTATCTTGAGGGAATTTCCTATTAAGCCATATTCAGGTCACCCAAGATATCATAAAACTTTAACAAATGTGAAGAAGTACTACTATTGGTCGAATCTGAAGAAAGAGGTGGTTGAGCTCGTCGTAAGGTGTTTGGATTGTTAACAGGTAAAGGTAGAGTGTAAGCATCCGAGTGGTTTACTACAACCAATTTCGATTCCAGATTGGAAATGGGAGGTCATTTCCATGGATTCATCACGAGTTTGTCGAAGACATCTAGACAACATGATTCCATTATGGTTGTGGTTGACATGTGGACCAAGGTAGCTCACTTCATTTTAGTGAAGTCTACTTATTTAGCTAGTGAGGTAGCTCATGTCTTCATCAGGGAGATAGTGAGATTGCATGGTATTCCTAAGAAGATTGTATCTAACAGAGATGCCAAGTTCACTTCTAGGTTTGAAAGGATTTATTTGCAGGTTTGGGGACAAAGTTGGCTTTTAGTACAACTTATCTTCCACATACAAATGGATAGACAGAGAGGGTCAACAAGGTTCTAGAGGACATGCTAAGGATGTATGTTATGCACCAAAAAAGAAATTGGGAAGATTATCTTCCACGAGTAAAGTTTTCATATAATAATGGATATCAGTTGTCCTTGAGGATGAGTCAGTTTGAGGCACTTTATGGGAAGAGTTGTAACACTCCCATAAACTGGAGTGATTTAGTGAACATGATATGGATTGGATCGGACATGTTGGTAGAGATACATGAAATGCAGGTTATCAAGAAGAATCTAAAGGTAGCATGGGATAGGCAGAAGAGTTATGCATATCAAGACATGGGGTTTAAGGATTTTTAGGTTGGGGAGCATGTGTACTTTTGCATCAAGCCCAATAAGAGCTCCTTAAGGATTGGGTCACGTGCCAAGTTGGCACCTAAGTATTGTGGGCCTTTCGAGATTCTTGAGAGGATTGGACTAGTAGCCTATAGACTTGCACTGCCTCCAACAATGAAATTCCATGATGTTTTCCATGCTTTATTGCTTAAAATATATGTGAAGGATGTTGATCATGTGGTTGAATGGTCTGTATTGCAGGTGGATCCAGAAGGAGAATTCCAGCCAGAACCTCAGTGCATATTGCAGCGAAAACAATTCACGCTCTGGAATTAAGCAATCAAGCAAGTTAAAGTGTAGTGGAAGAAATTTGGGCCCGATGAAACTACATGGGAGATGGTTGATCAGACACGAGCTATGTATCCTTAATTGTTTTTCGGTTGAGGCAAAGGAGTGTTGGTATATGTATATATCTATGTATGGTTGTTATTGTAAATACCACAATAATCTATGTTATAAAGCTTCAATAAGTGGTATGGCTGTCATGTTATCATGTTTTTCATGTTGGTTTTGCTTTTCAATAGGTTGTTCATTATAAATGCTGCACCGAGCTATGTTATAAAGATGCATAGGTAGTATGTTTTGGTTTCAGCAATTTTTTTGGTCATACGTGTCATAGAACACTGAGGATAGTGCTCCCCTAAGGGGAGGGGTTTGTAACAACCCCAGGTTAAAATTTCATGTAATAAAGTTAATAAAGGCAAAATAATAAGACCAAGGACATGGGACACATATTCCAAGCTATATGTTGGGCAAAAACATCCTAGTGGGTGTCAATTTCAATTTATTATGGCTATGGAAATTAGCAAAGGCATTGGAAAAGGAAAAGAGGCATTAATTGGAATTTATTTATGAAAATAAAGGAAAATAGGAGAAAAGGGATACGAAAGGTCACAAATTTGCATGAGGAAAATTGAAGGAAAAATAGAGGCCTCAATGATAAAAAGGCTTGCGAGGATCAGTTCACAACTTTTTGTTGGTTTGGCTTAAGAGAAAGAAGAGCACCAAGAGGAGAAACCAAGAAAGCAAGCAAAGGAATGCAAAGGAAGGACAAGGAAAGCAAATGACAAGGAAGGTTGGATCGAGAAACTTCAACATGAGGATTTGCAGGTATCAGGTTGCATGTGTGATTTCCTAGCTGGTTTGTCAATGCGTGGTACATGCATTTGTGTATTTGGTTGATTTGCTCTCATTGGCATGGATTTTGCCGCATGTGATTATGGTTTTAGCCTTTCCTTTCCATTTATGGATAACCATGGTGTGATGGGATTATTTTCTCGGTTGAGATTTAGATTGCTAGAAGGTTTTGTAACTAGGTGAGGTGGTCTTAGAAACATCCCCAAGGGTTGGGGTGGAGGTGGTTTAATATTCGTAAAGCCCTCGATAGGTGGGTAGAGATAGGCATATTCGTTAAGGTATTGGTGAAGAAACTCTGAGGCATCTAAGCTTGTTTTAGCAATTGTGATCTCTTGACCGGTCTTGGCGAGATCGTGCTATCTTGAGGGTGGAGGTGGTTTAATCTTCGGGAAGCCCTAGTTGTTTATATCTTGAGATCCCACATTCATGCTTGGAATATAGCACAGGGGTGGTTAGCTGAAAGATATATTTGGTTCAACCAATCTATGGTCAGGAAGTTGGAAGTCCCTGACTTGGTTGGCTTTTGCATAAGTTAATAAGAGTTATTTTCCTATTGTAATCTATGAGCACTTGTACTTGTTATTATGGTGATTTGATGTTTCTTACGTCATGGTTAATAATATGGTTATGTGTTGGTTATAAGCATGGATTTGCAATGTACTCTAGCTATATCTTGTTCAGGATTTGATAAGTATTTGTTGGTTAATGAATTCATGGGCTAACAATTGTTATTGCAACTATTATGAGAGGGCATTAGACTTTCTTGGTGATTTTTTAGATAAGTTTTAGACTCCTGTGTTTAGATATGCATTCATGACCTATAAATTACATGTTCACAATGTGTTTGACGAAATGATTATCATGGTTAGGCCTGATTAGGTCAAGTCCTTATTCAAGTTTTGTATGATTAGTATTGTCTTCAAGTCATTTATCATTTTGGAAAGTTTTAGGAATTTTTGGGCAATGGTATATAGATTAGCCTGGAATTGTGGCTCAGATCTCGGGACCACACCCTTTGAACTGAGGATTTTGGGTTACAACCATACTCAGGTAGGATTATTCATGTGGTTGGAGGGTCACAACCACACTCATGTAGGCTTGTGCATGTGATTGGGAGTCCAAGTCATTGAAAAAACTACTAGCTCAGGGTTTGGTCACCTGGGGTGGTTCTTTGGCCCCTTTATGTCCTATAAGCCCTGTAGGATTTGAGGTTGTGGTCAATAAGTTTCAGTTGTCAGTCCCACTTCCATAACTAAAGGTTGGAGGTTGGGTCATGTCATAATAACTCTTACTCATGTCTACCCTGATAGGCCGGTTAAATTGGGTAAATGTAGGGAGGGGGTGGTTACAAAACTACTTCTTTAGATTCCATTTACACCAATACCTTGAAAAAAATAGGCTTCTCAGTATGGTCTAACTAAGTACTTTAGATATCAATCATATTTGGTTCATTTGTTCTTATATCTTCAAGCTAGGAAGTTTTCTAGTCTATAATTGAAACTTGATGAAAAAGGAAACCCAACTATTATCATCTTTTGGACTCAAATCATCTAAAAACACATAGAGTTTATGTTTTACCAATTTTTCAATACATTTATGTATATTGTTTATTTTTCCATATTTGAAGAGACTCCTCCTAGAGTGTTTCCAAAAATAAAGAAATTTCTACAGCTTAATCCAAACACCAAGTTGGTGAGTTGTATTTGTTTGAAGATTTCACATAAATTAAAGTGTATGCCTGTGAGCTTCCACCCCTTCAACTTCCAACCTTTTTGACTATGAGGTTATTTTCTTTGGAGTATAATAGATGGATTTTAACTTCAGATCATCTGCAATTCATCTCCAAAAAGCTTCAGACAATGTTCAAACTAAAGAATGAGG
Organism: Pinus taeda; assembly: GCA_000404065.3. Classification (NCBI taxonomy): domain Eukaryota; kingdom Viridiplantae; phylum Streptophyta; class Pinopsida; order Pinales; family Pinaceae; genus Pinus; species Pinus taeda. The sequence goes on along the minus strand of APFE030406848.1, from coordinate 53,717 downwards.
TAGGTCCATTTTTGGTGAATACTAGAGCAACTCTTCAACTAGTGGAAGAATTGATTAAACAAATAAATTTTCCATAAGGATAGGTATGGCCCTATGATCCATTTAGGATTATATCAGGCATAAGAACTAAACAAGGATCATCACCTTATGTTCATATGGATAGAACTAAGATATAAAATCTAGCTAATAAGGGAACTTGCGAAAGAGAGCAATGTCAAACCATGGAACAAAGTTTAGAAGGTTGGTAGCCATCTTAGCTATGTGTTATGGGAACACATCAAACAAAAGAGAAAATTTTAAAGAGAACTTATACTCAGAGTCTCCAAACAATCTCTGAAATAAAGGAGGAAGATAAATAGTCTAGGAAAAGACCAAGAACAAAGGAAGAGGGAGAAATTGAAGTATACACATAGAGCACAAAAGAGGAAACATCAAGTGAGGATGCCTTTAATTGGGTACTTTTTCCAACAACCTTTGTAGTCCAAGAAAATGGATCTTAAAGAATGTAACCTTTAGCTACAGGGAAGCAAGATAACATTTATTCACAATTTATGGAGATTAAAAACAAAAATATTAAAATGAAGCAAAATTCTTACTCAAAACTATGGAGACAAGGTTCAAGATCATCTAAAACTAGGCTATTGTCCACCCTAGTCTATGAAAAAGGATAGTTGAATATGGTGGTCTTAAAACCTAAAGATTGAATAATTAAAACTATAGAAGATTACAAGGCATCCAAGTTTACCATATACTCGAAGAAAATACATTTGGTGGATGAAATGGATAAACATAGGCATACTGGAGAGTTTATTTTTAGAATCTTAACAAATGTTGCCTTCAATGCACTGAAATTAGAAAATATGGTGACAAAGGTCACCAATTAATTGAAATAGGAGAAAATTGCTACCATGACTAAGAAAATGAAGATTGATGAATTAGAGCGACGGATTATTAGACTATATGCAGACCTAAAGGACTCTCCTTCAATACATGCCCTAATTAAATCTTTCGATAGAGACATCCAAGTATTAAGAAGAAAGTTGAAAATGACAAGTATAGACATGTTTAAACACCTAAATTGGAAGCAATATAGAAAGAGAAGGAATAATTATTATCTATAGTTATTGAGCTAAATAAATAGGTGGAAATTTACGACTGACAGATTAAACTCCTATCAAAGGAAGAGTTGAACATGTTTGTGCATCGTCTTCTTCAACACCATCAACACTAGTTTCTCCATATGAGAAGTTGGGTGAAACGATGTTAGCTTTAAGTATAAAGGATAATGAAATTGAAATTTTTAGGAAAAAAATATTAGTGAAAAATGTAGAATTGATAATCTGAAGGAACATGTAGCTGATAGAAATGCTACTATAAACACATATCAGGATCTTAAAGCTAGAATCCAACATGATAAACAACATTTAAAAAATCAATTGGTAGGAACATTATCCTTGACTAAAGAAAGGTAGATTATATGGGTCGAAATTTTTATTGATATATCGAAGATGTTGAATTCAGAGTTATAGGTGACGAGTCTGATTTGGTCTAGAATAGAGAAGAATCCATTCAACCGTCCCAATATCAATTGCAAAATAAACCTCAAATGCCCAATAAAAATGTGAAATTTTTGAATTCTAAAACCTCGGAGCAATTAGATGCTTTGGTATTCTAGGAAAAACATCACTGGTAATGGCAGCTAACAGGGTCCTAACTAAATGAAATTTACTTCAATAGGCTCAAGATAAATGCAGGATGTAAAGAAAAATGTAGACTATTTTCATAACAAGTTTTATTCTTTGATACAATTTGGTCTCCCCTCTTGTTGGGATGTAAATTAGGTTTTGATGCCTTTTTATGCTAGCAAAGAGTTGTTACCAAATGAAAGAAACAAGGTGGATAAGTTTAAAGACGTGGCAGAAGCATTGAAAGGACAAACTGTAGTGGATAAATTAATTAATGATTTTTGTATTCCTTGTCATGTAAGAACTCTTTTTCCAACTACTCCTAATTATGAGAAGTACATTGAGCTAGATGTTGCCTAAAAAAAATTGTTGACATTTCATCATCCAGCTAAAGAAGATTGGGACAAACTAGAAAAAAAATGCTTCATGAAGATTATGAGATCTGGTCAATAGATGCATTCAGATTGGGATATTTTCCATATTTTCAGTTTATGTTGTTAAAGGACTTCCTTATTTCGTATAATAGATCCTAAAAATTTGCATTTACAACAAAATTTGATCGTAATTTTTTTTTTAAATAAATGAAAGAACTCATAAGAAGGGTTGGAATTTTGGAGAAAAACCAAGATTGTATTATCTTTGTAAGAGTGTGTGGATGATATTTTTAAGTGGATCATTTATAATAGATTCTTCTTTCAACCATTTGAAATATGTTATGTTTCTTTGTCTGAATTTTTATCTTATGAATCACATCCTTATGCATCTATAAAATATTTAGTGTATATGAATTAGTCTTTAAGAGGCTAAAATTGAGTGTCAACTTTCCCTTAGTTCAACTACAACAAACTTAATAATGAAGAAATTATGAGTGGAATCAATCTACTTCTATCATAACTCTTCTTACTTAATTTGTATGTCAAGTATTTCATGTAGTTATTGTTTATGAAAGTGTTTGGCAACTGCAATATTATTTCAAATTGTATTCCTCATTAAGAGATTGGAAGCATTTGTTTAATGTCAAAAATCTTTCAATTTATAATTCTTAATATGCAATTCATTCCTATATACACATAAGAATCTATTTTGGTTGATAAATAACCTTTAATTGATCTATCTAAGACTGTTGTCCCACAACCCTTGGATTATATACAATCTATATCCAATCAATTACAAAATCGAACTCTAGTTCCTTGGCATAGTTCCTTAGTGTAACAACCCCAAGTTAAAAGTTCATGTAAGAAAGGTTAACAAAGGCAAAAAGAGTAAGACCAAGGCCATGGGACACGTATTCCAAGTTGAGTGTTGGCATAAACATCTTAGTGGGTGTCACTTCGGTTTATTATGGCTAAGGAAATTGGCAAAGACGTTGGAAAAGGAAAAGAGGCATTAATTGGAATTTATTTATGATAAATAAAGGAAAATAAGAGAAGAGGGATATGAAGGGTCACAAATTTGCATGAGAGGAAAATTGAAGGAAAATAGAGGAAAATGAAGAAAATAGAGGGCTTAATAATAAAAAGGCTTCTAGGATCATTCATAGATTGATATTATATATATTATTATATATATTATATATATATATATTATATTAATATATATATAGAATATATATATCAATCTATGAATTGATCCTAGAAGCCTTTTTATTATTGAGCCCTCTATATATATATATATAGAATTATGTTTTTGTGCTCTCTCTATTCTCTCATACTCCTGCACACATAGAGCATTCTTGGAGCACTCAAGCATTGGAGAAAGGAAGACAAAGGAAGGACAATGAATGCAAAGGACAAGGAAGGAAGGTTGGATCAAGCAACTTCAATAGGAGGATTTTGCAGGTAACAAGTTGCATGTTTGATTTCCTAGCTAAGGTGTGTAATTTGAAATTGGAGTATGTGATTTCTTCCTCTTTTCCAAAATCAAATAAAACAAAAATTTAGGACTGTGTCAACACCTTACAAGAATAAAAATGGGTCTTGAAACAACATGTTGTTTAATGTCTCTTCAATCATGAATTAGTCTTCATATGTAACTAAACATAATGAACATAACACACATAATCCATGAAGGCATAATGAAGAGCAAGACAAAAGGTTTGTTGACGGAGTTCACCCCTCGCGGGCTACATCTCCGTGCCTGTCGACATGAATAGACCACTCATATATTCGGTATCAAAATGAAGTACATAACATTTGTTGCATGTAATTATGTGGCTATTACCCCTACAAGGTAATGTTCGCCTACAAAGAACTCTCACAACAACAACAAATCAAAACATCTCCTACAAAGATGACAAACTTCAACTGAAATCAGCTAAAAACATAATGTGAACCCTTCAATTCCACATTGAAGCACATAATTAAAACTTCATATTAAGGGAAGTTGAACTTGAGCTGAACCCTACTGGTTAGAGCTGCTACAATATCCTTCTGGAAGTGAGAATACCCCTACAAGGTCTTCTCCATGCCCAAATACCTCCTAAAATTGCTTCCCAACTCTGACTGATCCATACACCTTTAGTCTTAAACCTGCAAAAATACTATGTAGAGTGTTCAAATCAGAAATTAGAGGTTACTAGTCACCCTTCCCAGTTAGTGTACGGACTGCATAGTTAGCGTACCTACAACTAATCTACAAATTTTTTACCTGCTTGGGAAAATGATCAGAACACGATATCGGGAGCATATGATATCGATTTTGAGTGATTCAAGTTGCATTGGATTCAGATCGACGAGATCTTTGATTTGGCATCTATTTCAAGAATTTCTCGACACTTTAATTTTTGAGCTCAAAATTGATCACTTGGTCACACCTCCCCACTAGGAACCTTTGGACTCCAAAAGTTTACTCCCCTAGTCAATATAAAGGGGATGGAACTCAAAAATACCCAAAAAATCACTCCAAATTGCAAAATATTCAATTGGTGCCCTTCAACCCATAATCAAGGCACTTTGTTTATCATCCTCATGAAGACCTATTGTCCTGTTAAGAATTGAGTCATCATTCTTATTGTTGTTGTAGGAGCAAAATACTGATGAAATGAATATGAACATTTTCTCTACTTTCATCTTTGGATGGCTCCAAAAACACTTCATCTTGAAGTTTAAACTGTTGAAGACAAACTTGACCCCATATTAGAAATCAAAAACAAAATAAACTTGCTTTAACATCTTCAAGCTGAGCTTGTACATAAAAATTACATTGCTGCAAAATTTTCCATGATATGATTGACCTTGCCTACAATACATAGTCATCTTATACAACCTTCAAAAAAAAGATTCAATACATGCAAGTTTCAAATCGAATACTTGTATCAGATAACATATGACAACTTGTAGACATCTTTGAACGACAATCTTGTACATTCACAAAGGTCCTTAACATGTGGACTATAGCAAGTCAATACATACATCAATGAAAAACATCTACTTGTTGAACATAGTGACAATGAATGTTAACTTTACAAAAGTACCTAAACAGGTAATGAAAACAAGTATTTACAACATTTTACAAAACAACTTTACAATAAGTGTACCCAAACTTTGCCTCTTCTAGGCTTCTAGGTTCTCTTCTTGCACCATCTTATATTGAAGGTCGCTTAGGATTGTGGAGAGTCCTCTTTGCCACATATTGTTTCCCTTGCATTATGCAGCATAATATCTTTACCTTTCTTTGAACAAAATTCTAGATGCAAATTCCAACACCGTTCAGTGTCATGTCCATGCACTTTGCAATGAGCACAAAAAAACTTCTTCTTGTATGCTGCCATAGAAGTTATCTCATGCGAAAGAAATTCATTATGCTTAATACGCAAAATTTGGTTCATTCGTTTAACCATTATCATACGTTGCTCACATATAGCCACACAATGGTCAAGAGCATCACAAAATGTACAAGGGTATTGATTCCACAAGTATTCAATATTTCCATGCATTGGAAAACACTCTTGAGAGTTATACCTGTCTTTAGAGTTGCAGTTTCAACGGTTGTCACAAGGTGGTGACATCACATGCTCAGATGTTTGATGTACCTCAAGTTGTTTGGAACATTCCCCAAACTCCTTTTCAACATATCCCAATCCCATATACTTTGGTCTCTCCTAAACCATAATTGGATTCTTAATACGTTGGTCGTTTATGTCGAGGCCTCCATCTCCATATCCCATCTTGGAAAGCAACTTCCTATGCACTTGGTATGTTGTTCAAACGCGACAAAAGAGTTGTTATGAATATAAACAAAAGGAGTGGAACTTGAGATGCTAATTACCTCCTTAAATTTGTCATCCATCCTTTCAGCTTTCGATGATGACGATGATGGCTAACTTGTAGATGACTCTAGCCACCCACTCTTGTCCACTGGCATATGGTGTGCTTCTCGAAGACGTTTGCAAAATGCGCATGCAACTTATTCCACATATGGTCTAAAACCACTATTTGAACCATGACCACACATTGGCCTCATTCTGGAGGTTTCCCTTGCTAGTGCAGGAGTATAACTTTATGCAACTTGCTTATCAAGCACTTGCTACAAAGCAAAGCGCATGTGTCTCTTCTCCTCTTCAACTATCTCCAACATCCTTCTCAATTCTATGTTGGATATTTTAAATAATGAGAGGGGGTGGTGGGGGGGTGATTCAGTATTTTAAAAACTAGTAATATTTTTTCCTTTGTGAAATGTATACGCGACTTTACTGAACCCAACTAGCGTATATACGCGACTGTTGTAACAGAAACTAGCGTATGTCAAGTAAACTTTGTAAAACAACTAATTCTTTATCTGTTAAACTTTGAACCAGACTGTAAGAGATTTATCAGGCATTTGATCAACAATAAATAGGTACAGTAAGATCAGAATAAAGTATCACACATAAAACACACATGAACACTAGGATTTAAGGTGGAAACCCAATGTGGGAGAAAACCACCGCTACTGTCCTCTCAGTCTTCACAACTTATTAATATCAAAAACTACTTACATTCTTGTACTGGTGCAGACTCATACCAATACACAGGCACCCACTTGCTGAAGGCTATAACCTTCATTCGTTTTACAGCTCCTACTAGAAGGGAGCTACAACCCCCTGATTTGATCACCAACTACTACTGGTAGGAAGCTTCGACTTCCTCACTAAAGGCTCCAACCCTCAGAAATATCCAAGGACCATGTTTCATCAAATTTTCAGACTGGATCCAATATCAACACTTATGATAAAAATAACAATCATCAACCTCTGACACAACCAATCACCGAAACCATAACAACTCACACATTGTCAAAACTTAACCAATCAACTAGAATAGTCAGATCACTGTAACCAGTACACAAATATGAACTTAGAATGATGCATTAACGCACAAAATCAACTACAACCCTAATCATTTATTTTTCAAAATGTATATGCTACTTCACTTAAGGAAACCTGTGTGCATACGCTCTATGCTCTTTTCAGGAGAGAAACTCGCATATAGATCTTAATATACTGAAAACTGAAAATTTGAGCACTGCAATTACTGAAAGGAACACTGAATCACACTCAGATCTACTGCAACACTCTAAACCAATCATAGGATTGTCTCTGATCTTCAATCACAATCATATAGTAATATTAACATTCATTAATCAATTAATACCCTAATACAGCTTCATCATTCAATCAAATCTACTTTAAACATTATCACTCAACCCAGATCTACATGAGGACATAATTGACAAACAACAGATATACAACATCATTGAATAGGTTGATCACTCATTTATGAACATAAAAATCCTTACTTTATATACACGACTTTGCAGAAGTGAACCCCGCATGTATACGCACTTTTCCCGAAGCCAAGTTGTGTATAAATCTGCAAATTTTGACCTAAAAGTTCGCAGCTCTTCAAAACTTCAGAAAGACCCAGATCATAATAATCAAAGGTAAAAACATGCATCAGTACTTAGATCCAGTTAATCCTTGAAAAAATCATACAATGAACAATTATTTTAGATCCCATGATGTTGATCCATCATTGTATCCCTCGGTGCCTAATTATCACAGATCAATGTGATAATTATGGCCCTTACAATGCAAATATACTTCAGATTGAAGTATTCATAAAAAATATTTTTCTTGCACCCTTAGCCCTTTGATCTTCACTTCTTTATATAGTTTAGCTGTCATCCAATACCACAGGTCAAAACAACATTAATGCCGGTGGTAATCTTTTACAAGATCAATATTCATTGTCATGCTCATTACTATGGGCCAATACCATCGTAAGGACCCCTGGTATTTAGAATACCATGGTACAAAAACCATACACTACTTTTCTTCACTGAACTCACGTGCATACGCGACTTGGCTTAATAGAACCCGCTTATAGTTCTTGAACTTCCAACTTTATCATTCTTCTGAACTGATTCCTCTAAATTGTCATGCATTCTGCCACTTTTGAAGTGACCTGTGAATTATGTTATAAGTGAGTTGTCATACAACTTGAGTGGGCCTAATGGTTAATAGCATGTGTTTCCTCCTAATAGGTCACAGGTTCAAAACCAAAAGGGGGTAGAGTATGTATGCCTTCGTAGACCTAGCAATAAATCGCTTCGTGGAGGTGGGTCCCTTGTCCCACAAACAAGGGGGTCTCATACACCAATTTAGTGTCTGGCTTGGCTATGACCTTAAAAATAGATATTATATTATTATCATAATGCCAACAATCTTCCCCTTTGGACTTGATGGAAACCATTTGGCCATTTGGTGTTTGGTGACCATAACTTGTAAATAAGATCAAGTAAATCATCAAGCTACTCTCCAAATACACTCTCCAAACACCGAGCTACTCTCCCCCTTTGACATCAAGGGAAAAGGGCTGACCAATGTTGAATGAAGACCTCCATATCTAAATTGTTGAATATGTTGAACTACTGAACTACTCCCCCTGAGCACATGTTGAATTCTTTGATCATCCTCCCCCTTAACACATGTCGAACTCTCTGGCGGATGGAAAATGAAGTATATGACTCTATGGCTATGACCCTTCTATCACCAAGGACCCATGCTTACATCAATCACCCAACCAAGTGGGACTACATTTAAACACAACCACCAAACTAAGTGGGATTACATATTGGGCATGATCTCAAAAGTCTATACATGACTGAATATGACAGTTATTACATCACATGTCTTTACATGACCTTCACATCAAATTATATACATGACATTTAAAATCCAAAAGACCTTAATGCCAACAAAATTCAGTAACCAGAATGCCAACAATGCATTATATTCTACAAGACTACTGCTCCCCCTGAACCTATGCTACCTGATCATATTCAACAACATTCATCAAAGAATCTTCATCATTTAGAGAAACATTAATGAGAAAACCATAACTCAATACCATATCAACAAACTATACCCATCATCATCAGACCAAGAGAAATCAAATCATAGTTGTTAGAAGCATGTTAGAAACTGATCTTGAGTGTGTCCCACTATTTTTCTATCAGAGAAAAACATACGCGACTTTTTGTACAAAAACACACGTATATATGCAACTATACTTCATGAAACTCGCATATAGCTAACAACCTTAAAAATTTTCACTTGTAGACTGAGAAAACTGATTTAAGAGCAAAGTGAGATAGAGACAACTCCTAGTTTCTATTTGAGATATTAAAATGCTTCTCTAGGAAGGGGTTTGGTAAATATATTAGCAACTTGTACTTTGGAGGGAATATACTCCAATTTAACCTTTTCTCAAGCACTTGTTCTCATAGAAAGTGCCATGAAACCAGCTCAAGAAAAGATAGAAAAGATAGATCAACGCCTTAGAATTCAGCCTCTTCGAGGGGGCAACCTCCTTCCTTTACATTACATAAATGACCAATTCTTGGATGATTCAAATGACAAAACCTCCTTTCTATATATAGGAGTCTAAGGAGTCACAATATAACCCAGCCGACCTAACAATAATAATATAAAGCCACAAAAATAACAATAGAGGGGATTCTATGGGGCACAGTAATAACAATATGGGGACAATAGGGGCACAACAATATTAATAGGGGTATAACTACAATAGTAATGGGGTAATCACTAGTATTATAGGGACCCAACATGCCCCTCGCCTTCAAAAAAGTTTTGTCCTCAACGCTTGAGTAGTTCTGGATACTTCTGCATAAAATTCTCATCCTCCCATGTGGAATCTTCAGCGGATAAGTTCTTCCACTTGATAAGATACTCTGAAATTGATCGATTTCGTAGCTACCGAGTTCTTGTTTCTGTGACTGCTTCCGGTTCCAATATAATTTTTCCTTCCTCGTCAAGTTCTGGCAATATTGTTTGAACTGGGAGCTTGTCGCCTATAACCTTCTTTAAACATGAAACATGGAAAACTGGGTCCAATCGAGAAGCTGCAGGAAGCTCCAATTTATATGCCATAGTACCAACCTTTTGCAACACCTTGTACGAACCATAATATTTGGTGATAATTTATTATCCTTCTTAGCTTGCTTGAGGGACATTTGCTTATAGGTTGTAGCCTTAAGAATACCCAATCACCTACATCAAAACTTCTTTCACTGCGATGTTGATCTGCCTGTTGTTTCATTCTATTATGTGCCAACA
>APFE030406848.1:0-39727 GCA_000404065.3 Pinus taeda | reverse complement strand
AACCCTAGAATCCAAAGCTCTGATACCAAATGTTATGAAAACAAGAAAGATAGAAAAGATAGATCAACGCCTTAGAATTCAGCCTCTTCGAGGGGGAAACCTCCTTTACATTACATAAATGAACAATTCTTGGATGATTCAAATGACAAAACCTCCTTTCTATATATAGGAGTCTAAGGAGTCACAATATAATCTAGCCGATCTAACAATAATAATATAAAGCCACCAAAATAACAATAGATAGATTATATGGGGCACAGTAATAACAATATGGGGGCAATAGGGGCACAACGATATTAATAAGGGGTATAACTACAATAGTGATGGGGTAATCACTAGTATTATAGGGACCCAACAGAAAGTGATACTTAATAGGAATATGCTTGGTCTTGGAGTGAATAACATGATTTTTTGAAATACTAATAGCACTTGTATTATCATATAGGATGGAGATGGGTAGAGAACATTTTATTTGTATATCTTGTAGTGTTTGCATCATTCATAGAAGTTGTGTGCAACAAGATGCAGTAGCTACATATTCTGCTTCTGTCGTAGATAAGGCAATGGAACTTTGTTTCTTGCTGAACCAAGATAGCAATTGGGGCCCCATGTAAAAGGCACCTCCACTAGTGCTTTTCCGGTCATCAACATTTCCAACCCAATCTACATCCGTGTATGCATGAAAGGTAAGATCTACATCTTTAGGATACCAAAGAATAAAATATTGGGTTCCTTGAAGATATTTGAATATTCTCTTTACTGCCTAAAGATGTGATTCCTTTGGATTGGCTTGGAAATGTCCAACAATCCCCACTGCATGCATGATGTCTGGTCTGGTACCTGTTAGATAAAGTAGATTGCCAATCATAGATCTGTACTCTGGTTGGTTTGCTACAGGAGAATAATCAATATAACTGAGGTTACATCCTCTCTTCATAGGAGTACATACAGGTTTGCATTCTTCCATCCCATACTTCTTCAGAATTTGCTTGAGATATTTTGTTTGTGAGAGAAAGATGCCATCTTTTGCTTGTTGTATTTGTAGACCAAGAAAATAGGTTAGTTCCCCAAGTAAAGACATTTCAAATTCTTGTTGCATAACAAAAGCAAAGTTTTGACTCATAGATTATTCATTACTACAAAAAATGATATCATCAACATAAACCACAATAATTAACAATTTTATCACCCTCAATTTTTGTGTGCAAGTTGTTGTCCGCGGATCCTTTTGTGAAACCTTGTTGTTGAAGATATTTGTCAAGATGATAATTCCATGCCCGTGGAGCTTTTTTTAGCCCATATAAAGCTTTTTTGAGTTTGCATACAAGGTTTTCATCATTCCCCAAAATGAATCCTTCTAGTTTTTCAATATATACTTCTTCTTCTAGATCTCCATTAAGGAAGGAAAATTTTACATCCATTTGATAAACATTGAAATTTCGAAAACTTGAAAATGAAAGAAACATTATTATGGCTTCAATTCTGGCTACTGGTGCAAATGTTTCTCCAAACTATATACCTTCTTGTTGAGCATAACGTTTACAAACAATTCTAGCTCTATTCCTAGTGGCTTCTCCATTTTCAGTCAAATTATTTTTGAATATCCATTTTGTCCCTATAACATTTTTATCATGAGGCCTTGGAACCAATTCCCAAGTATCATTCTTTTCAATTTGATCAATTTATTCATTCATGGCCTTAACCCAACATTCATCTTTACTAGCTTGATTCACATTTTTTGGTTCAATGGTGGATAATAAAGCTAGATAACTAGAAGATCCTACAAGAGTTCTTCTTGTTTGTACCCCAGATTCATTTTCTCCTAAAATTTGAGTTTCTGGATGATTATTTTAAACATACCTGGATGGAGCCTTTTCTTTGTCTGATGTATCTTCTTTGTTGCTTCATTAGTTTCTTCTTCTATATAATTGTGACTTGATGTGGGAAAGCATTCATCATCATCATCCTCTTTTGTTGATGTTACCTGCTTGGGTCCTGTGCATGTTTCATCAATCACAACATCAATGATTCAACAATTTTCCGAAGTCTCTTATTGTAACATTTGTATCCTTTACTTCTAGATGAGTAACCAACAAGTATTCCTTCATCTGCTCTAGCTTCAAACTTACCAAGTTTTTCATCATCATTTTTTATGAAACATTTGCTTCCAATGACTCTAAAATGCTTTACAGTGGGAGGCTTACCATACCAAAGTTCATATGGAGTTTTACCACTATTCACACGAACATGAGCCTTGTTTAGAATATTTACTACATTATGAGCAGCTTCACCCCAGAAGGTGTCAAGAGTTCTAGACTCATCAAGCATAGCACGAGCCATTTGTTGATTAGTTATATTCATTCTTTTTGCCACACCATTTTGTTGAGGAGTTTTAGCTACATAAAATTGTCTTTTTATACCATGTTCTTCACAGAAGTCAAAGAATTCATTTGATATGTACTCTCCTCCTTGATCGGATCTGAGACATTTGATTTTTAGATCTACTTCATTTTAAACTAATTCCTTGAAGACTTTAAATTTATCAAATGCTTCTTCTTTGTGTTTCAAAAGACCGGTCCAACACATTCTAGAAAAGTCATCGATGAATATTATAAGATATTGTTCTCAACGAGGTGATTTTTTCTTTACTGGTCCACACAAATCAGTATGTATAAGTTCAAGAGGCTTACTTGCTGATCCTTCTTTAGCATTGAATTGAACTCTAGTTTGCTTACCGAATTGTCATGACTTACATATGGTACTTTATGGTATGGTGATGTAGGGTAGACCACCAACATCTTTGAGTCTACTTGATTTGCTTATTTGAGAAAAGCCTAGATGTCCCAACCTTTGTGCCATAACCAGTTTTCTTCTGCCTTGCCTAAGTAACATATTTCTTGGCCACCTTTCAATATATACAGTTTGCTCGGGGTTCTTGTTCCTTTTATTATGGTCTTTCCTGTATCAAGTTCACGAACCACACATTCTTGTGATCAGAATACCACCTCATTTCCTTGATCACACATTTGGCTAAAACTTAACAAGTTATGCTTTAATCCATGAACATACATAACATTACCAACTTTAACTTTTTCTTTTAGAAAAACAGAACCTTTACCCTTAATGATAACAGGTGAGTCATTTCAAAAAGTGACATTCTTTTCTTTCTCTAAAGCATTATATGAAATAAGTTTATCCTTATCACCTGTCATGTGTTTTGAGCATCTGCTATCAATGTACCATTGATTTTCTTGTCCTTCTGCAAACAATGTTATGCCACAACTTTCAAACTATACCTCCTTCCTTTTCCATACCTTGGAATTTGTTGATAGTTTCTCCTTTTGAGATGTTGGTTGTAATTTGCTCTTGCATTCAGATTCTTCATGACCAAAGTTATTGCAAACTGAGCATTCAATTTCATCTATAAGAGGTGAGAAGATATTATAGGAGCTATTCTTGACTCCTGTCTCATTAATTTTTTTTCTTGCTTCTCTAGTCATGATAGTTTTGTATGCAACACATTGAGCAACCTTATGACCAAAATCATGACATGAGAAACATTGTCCATTAAAGAAGAATTTTTTGTGACCATAGAATCTTCTGGTGTTGTTTACCTTTTGACTGGAGCTTCTATTATTGTCCATCCTTGGATTGGAGTGAACATGATTTACTTGTGGAATGATTTTATTCTTTTGCTGAGGACTATAGCTTTGTTGGTTGGGTTTTTATGTATTACTAAAGTTTTGTTGAATAATTTTTGTTGTATTGCCAAAGCTCTGCTGACTAGTTTTTGTTGCATTTAGATAGCTTCCGGTGGCGGTTGAAGACTTTTATGGTTGAGATGTTTCTCCAGTGTATCCAAGACCTGTATTCAGAAGAGGAGAGCGTTGTACCTTGATAATTTCATCTAAGATTTCAAATCCTTTAGAAAATCTAAGATTCAAATTTTTATTTTCTCAAGTTCCTTTCTTAGAATTACTACTTCACATTCTAACTTCTCATTATGCTTTTATTTTTATATGAGTTGATGCTTCAAAGTATCTATGGCTAATTTGTTTTATTCCAAGCAAATTTTGAGTTGAGTAATTTATTCAAAGAAATCCTTTTCTTCTAATGCGTCTACAAATTTATCATTAGACTCAAAAGTCACAAGTAATTTAAGATCTTGATCAGATTCACCTTCTTCACTATTTGAAAATCCATCACTATCTTCATGAGTATAATAGATTTTTCTACTGTCAAACCGTCTCCTATTAATTTTTGCAGAACCCTTCCCTTTGTCATGGTTGTCTTTATGAGGACATTCAGTAGCATAATGACCAATTCTACCACAAGCAAAACATTTGAATGGAAACTTACCTCTGAACCTTCCGGTGCCCAGTTGAAGTTTCTTTACAAAGTTCAACTCATATTCTTCTAATATGTATCATGATTCCTTGCGTTCCTTATTTTCTTTTCCCTTTGCAGATGCTTTAAATGCGTCTTCTCTGGCTTTTGAGGGACCTCCTTTCCTCATTTCAAAAGCAATCAACATCCCATGAAGTTGAATAACATTAAGAATCTGCAGATCCTGCTTCTCTTCAATGGCAGACACTTTTGACTCGAATTTAGGAGTTAGAGATCTTAAGATTTTCTCTACTAAAGTAGTGTCCCTTACTTCTTCACCTAGTTTTTTCATGCGATTTACAATATCATCTATATGAAGAAAGGAACTGGCAATACTTTCATCATTATGCATTATGAGAGTTTGGAGTTTAGCACTTTTTACCTTGGTATCACCTTCATAGATTTAAATGATTCTGTCTCATATTTATTTTTCTATGTTTAACTACATAACGTTGACAAATTCTCATTCTACCAGACTTCTCAATAAAGCATTGACGACTTTGGCATTGGTTTCATACGTCTTCTTTTCTGCTGCATATGTGGGAACTGCCGCTGGATATTGTTAACCTCCTTCCACAATTGCCCAAACATCAGCTCCAAGAGACTGAAGATAGGGTTTGGTTCTTGTTTTCCAATATATAATATTATTTCCATTGAAAAGTGGTGTTTTGATAGATGTTGATCCTTCTTGATCGCTCATCTTGCGGGATCTTCCTTCAAGTGATCAAGATTCTTTTGAAGTACGTGCTCTGATACCAATTGTTGGGAAAAATACTGAGGGGGGGGGGGTGAATAAGTATTTTAAAAATTAATAATAATTTTTTCTTTTTGAAACTTATACGCGACTTTACTAAACCAAACTAGCGTATATACATGACTGTTGTAACAAAAACTAGCATATGCCAAGTAAACTTTGTAAAACAATTAATTCTTTATTTGTTAAACTTTGAACCAGAATGTAAGAGATTTATCAGGCATTAGATAAGTAGGAAACATGTGCAGTAAGAACATAATACAGTATCGCACATAAAACACACATGAACACCATGATTTAAGGTGGAAACCCAATGTGTAAGAAAACCACTGTTGTTGTCGTCTCAGTCTTCAAAACTTATTAATATCAAAAACTGCTTACATTCTTATACTGTTGCAGACTCATACCAGTACGCAGACACCCACCTGTTGAAGGCTACAACCTTCACTCATTTTCCAGCACCTACTGGAAGGGAGCTCCAACCCCTTGATTTGGTCACCAACTACTACTGGTAGGAAGCTTTAACTTCCTCACTAAAGGCTCCAACTCTCAGAAACATCGATGGACCATGTTTCATCAAATTTTTAAACTAGATCCAATATCAACACTTATGCTAAAAAAAAATCATCAATCTCTGACACAACTAATCACTGAAACCCAAACAATTGATACATAATCAAAACTTAACCAATCGACTGGAATAGTCATATCACTGTATCTAGTACACATAAATAAACTCATAATGTTGAATTAACACACAGAATCAACTACAACCTTGATCATTTATTTGTCAAAATGTATATGCTACTTCACTTAAGGAAATCGGCGTGCATACACTCTTTTTTGGAGAGAAACACGCGTATAGATCTTAATATACTGAAAATTGAAAATTTGACCATTGCAATTTTTGAAAGGAACACTAAATCACACTCAGATCTACTGCAACACTCTGAACCAATCACAAGACTATCTCAGATCTTCAATCACAATTAGCTAGTAATCTTAACATTCATCTATCAATTAATACCATAATTCAACTTCATCATTCAATCAGATCTACTTCAGACATTATCACTCAACTAGATCAACATGAGGACATCATTGACAGACAATAGAGAAACAACAACTCTGATAAGATTGATCAGTCATTTATGAACAAAAGACTCCTTACTTTATATACGCGACTTTGTAGAAGTGAACCCATGTGTATACACGCTTTTCCCGAAACCAACCTGCGTATAGATCTGCAACTTTTGACCTAAAATTTGCAGCCCTTCAGAACTTCAGAAAGAACTAAATCATAATAATCAAAGATAAAAAAATGCATCAACACTTAGATCCAGTCAATCCTTGAACAAATCATACAATGAACAATTATTTTAGGTCTCATGATCCTGATCCATCATTGTATCCGTCAATGCATAATTATTTCAGATGAACATGATAATTATGGCCCTTACAATGAAAACATACTTCAGATTGAAGTATTCATAAAAAAATCTTTTTCTTGCACCCTTAGCCCTTTGATCCTCACTTCTTTATATAGTTTAGCCTTCATCCAATACCACGGGTTAAAACAACATTAGTTCCAGTGGTAATCTTTGACAAGATCAATATTCATTGTCTCACTCATTACTATGGGCCAATACCATGGTAAGTACCCCTGGTATTTAGAATACCATGGTACAAAAACCATACACTGCTTTTCTTCACTGAACTCATGTGCATACGCGACTTGGCTTAACAAACCCCGCGTATAGTTCTTGAACTTCCAACTTTATCATTCTTCTGAACTGATTCCTCTGAATTGTCATGCATTCTGTCACTTTTGAACTAACCTGTGAATTCTGTTACAAGTGATTTTCCATCAAGGACAACACATGTATCATAATGCGAGCAACATCTCATGCTCAGTTGTTTGATGTACCTCAAGATGTTTGGAGCATTCCCCAAACTCCTTTTGACCATATCCCAATCCCATATACTTTGGTCTCTCCTCATCCATAATTGGATTGGTAATACCTTGGCCATTTATGTTGAGGCCTCCACCTCCATATCCCATCTTGGAACGCAACTTCATACCTATTCCCTTGGTATGTTGCTCAAACACTGCAAAAGAGTTGTTATGGATATGAACGGAAGGAATGGAACTTGATATGCTAATTACCTCCTTAAATTTGTCATCCATCCTTTCATCTTTTGATGATAACGATGATGGCCAACTTGTAGATGACTCTAGACACCCACTCTTGTCCACTGGAATATGGTGTGCTTCTTGAAGACGTTTACAAAATGCACACGCAACTTCTTCCACATATGGTCCAAAACCATTATTTGAACCATGAACACATATTGGCCTCATTCTGGAGGTTTCCCTTGCTGGTGCAGGAGTATAACTTTCTGCAACTTACTCATCAAGCACTTGCTACAAAAAAAAGCTCATGTGTCTCTTCTCATCTTCAACTATCTCCAACATTCTTCTCAATTCTATGTTCTCCATCCGAAGATCCAAATTATGCTCCTCTAACTCTTGGAGATTATTTTTTCTACCCATTCTTGCAACTCAGTCAACTGGTTCTCTGATACCAAACTGATTTGAAATTGGAGTAGGTGATTTCTTCCTCTTTTCCAAAATAAAATAAAACAATAATTAGGACCATGTCAACACTTTGCAAGAATAAAAATGGGTCTTGAAACAATAGGTTGTTCAATGTCTCTTCAATCATGAATTAGTCTTCATATGTAACTGAACGTAATGAACATAACACACATAATCCACTAAGGCATAATGAAGAGCAAGACAAAAGGTTTGTTGACAGAGCTCACCCCTCTTGGGCTACATCTCTAGGCATGTCAACATGACTAGACCACTCATATATTCAATATCAAAATGAAGTACATAAACATTTGCTACAGGTAAATATGTGGCTACTACCCCTACAAGGCAATTTTCTCCTACAAAGAACTCTCACAACAACAAAAACTCAAAACATATCCTACAAAGATGACATACTTCATCTAAAATAAGCTAAAAACATCATGTGAACCCTTCAATTCCACATTGAAGCACATAATCAAAACTTCATGTTAAGGGAAGTTAAACCTGAGCTGAAAGCTACTGGTTACAACTGCTACAACAACCTTTTGTAAGTGAGAATACCCCTACAAGGTATTCTCCTGCTGAAATACCTCCCATAACTACTTCCCAAGTCTGACTGATGCATACACCTTTAGTCTCAAACTTGCCAATTACTCTGTAGATGTTCTCAAATTAGAAATTAGAGGTTACGAATGAATTCAGAACATCCAAAAACCCCTAAGTAAACTCTTTCTAAGCTCCATTTGGATAAAAACTCAAAAAGTTATGAGCTTTTAAGCTCTCTCATGAACTTGACTATTAACCATCCTACAAATTCACCCTTCTGGCTAACTGTCCTACAAATACTCCCCGAAAATCGCTAACAGAGCCACAATTTCGCCCTTCAACGGTGCATTTTGTTGGAACTCTAATTCAGCCTCTAACCCCTTGGGACGGAAAATCAGGGTTGTGTGGGCACATAGAGCCGAGGGCTGGTCCTTAACGCCCGCCCTTGCTTGTTAGGCCTTTTAAAAGTTTTGTGAGTGGTCATGTAATGCTCCACGAGGCCAAAGGTCAGCCCAACAACCAGTCCTAATTGTCAAAGCCCCTAATCCTGCACACCGGGTCACATAAGGTTGCATAAGACCTGTTCTGGTCCCCACACATTAGCGCTTTCCACCTAGTGCCTTATCCTCCGCACCTTTGGTCACATAAGGGCCATGTGGCCTAGGGCTGGCCCCCCATCAGAGTGCATTTGCGCCGAGCGCCTGAATCCTGCGCCTATGGTTATATACTGTGGCATGTGACTTGGGCTAGGGCTCGTTCCTTTGTCCCCACGTCCATTCCGTTCCAGGGTATAAGGCTTGGTCTGGTGGCATGTGTCCATAGTGCTCGAACCGTGGGCTAGGGCTAAGCCCTAGCCCTCGACTCCCCTTCCTGTGGTCTCGTGGATGTGGGGGCCTATCAACATGACTAGTCACCCTGCCCAATGAGTGTACATACTACACATTCGACATACCTGTAACCAATCTGCAATTTTTTTACATGTTTGGGAAGACGATCAAAATGATATCAGAGCATATGATATCGATTTTGAGCGGTTCAAGTTGCGTTGCATTCAGATCAGTGAGCTCTTCGATTTGGAATTGGTTTCAAGAAGTTCTGGGCACTTTCATTTTTGAGCTTAAAATTGATCACTTGATTAGTATGAGTGCATGGTACATGCATTTGTTCATTTGGTTAATTATCTATCATTGGCATGGGTTTTTCTTGGTTTGGTAGTGGTTTCAACCTTGCCTTTCCATTTCTTGGATAACCATGGTGTAACGGGATTATTTTCTTAGTTGAGCTTTGGATTGCCGGAAGGTTTTGGAACCAGGTGAGGTGGTCTTAGGAAAATTCCCAAGGGTTGGGGGTGGAGGTGTTTTAATCTCTCGAAAGCCCTCAACCCGTTTGTGGAGACAAGAAAATTCCTCAAGGTAATGGTGAAGAAAATCTGAGGCATACATGCTAGTTTTGGCTGTGATCTCTTGATTGGTTTTGGCGAAATCGTAGTATCCTGAGGGTGGATGTGGTTTAATATCTAGGAAGCCATGATTGTTTATGCCTTGAGATCCCACATTCGTTCTTGGAATATGGCACATGGGTGATTGGTTGAAAGAGATATTTGGTTCAACCAATTTATGGTCGGGTGGTATGTGGAAGTCCCTGACTTGGTTGGTTTTTGCATCAATTAATAAGATCTATTTTCCTATTGTAATATATGAGCATTTTTTATAATGGTGATTTGATGATTGTTATGTTATTGTTAATAATCTGGTTGTATGTTGGTTATAAGCATGCAATTGTAATGTAATCTAGCTATGACTTGTTCAAGATTTGACAAGTATTTTATGGTTAATGAATGCATGTGATAACAAGGGTTATTGCAACTATTATGAGAAGGCATTAGACCTTCTTGGTGGTTCTCATATAAGTTTCAGACTCCTACAATCAGATATGAATTCATGACTTGTAGCTTACATGTTTACCATGTGTTTGACAAAATGATTGTAGGCTTTGTTAGGTCAAGTTTTTGTTCAAGTTTTGTATGAATAACATTGTCATTATGTCATTTATGATTATGAGAAGTTACATGCAGTTCTGGGTAGTAGTCTAGAGGTTGGCCTGGAAAGGTGGCTCAGATCTCAGGACCACACCCTCTGAATTGAATATTTTGGGCTATAAATGCATGGAAGCAGTGTCAAGCGTGTGGTTGGAGGCCTATAACTGCACCCTTTCCTTGTCATGCATGTGGTTGTGGGCCCAGGTAAATGAAAAATCTATCTAGCTCATGTTTGGTCACCTAGGGTGGTTCTTTGGCCCCTAAGTGTCTTGTAAGCCATGAGGAATGTCTGTAAGTTTTCAGTTGCTGGCCCCACTTCCATAACTGAAGCTTGGAGGTCGGGTCATGTCATAGTAACTCTTCACCTCATGTTTACCCTGGAAGACCAATGAAACTAAGTAAATGTGGGAAGGGGTTGTTATAGGTTGGTGTCAGAGCATGATTCAAATACTTGGACTAGAAGGTCTAGATGCATGTTGTTATGCATGCATTGTCATGGCTATGGTTGTCATGCATGAGGTCATTATATGTTGTTAGTGTTATCATGCATGATGTCAACATATATATATATATATATATATATATACAGATTGATTTTGCAGATCAGATAGCCTCCCCTGAACTTCATTGAGGTATGTTGATTATGTTTATATTCGGTTATTTGACATGGTATGTTTACATGAAGAATAATGAAAGATGACTAGTAGAATGGTGTATTATAGTTCATGAGACTCTCCTTATATATCAAATGAGCATCCAAGATATGAGTACTCCCCTAACATACCAGGTACCTTGAGAAGAGTAAAGGCATAAATCATAAGTTGCAAGGAAAATAATGACAAAATCACTCAATCACAAGAAAGACTTCCCAAGGCTCAGGAAAAGAAAGTAGAAGTCAATGCAGTTATCCTTAAGAGCTTATCATATTTGTAGAGACAGTGACAACCATAGATCAATTATGGGTAGGAGGAAAGGACTAACGGGGGATATGGTAGAAGGTCTCATGGAGGACACAGGTTGGACATGAGTGACATAGTTAGAGATGGTAGGTTCTTGGATACACCTGATAGGAGAGGTAGTGGTTATGGGTTCTATTCTATTTGTGGTTTAGATAGGTATCATGGTCATCATCGATATCATCCTTACAGGAGGAGTGCAAGGGGATACTTACTGGATGAATTCAAGAAATCCAAGCCTCCTATATTTGATGGAGAGGGAAGAAGTCGGAAGATGCAGAGGCATGGTTTCTTGGGATGAAAAGGTTATTTGAGCTACATGATGATACAAAGAACATGAAAGTTAGGATAACTATTTTCAATCTCAAGGGAAAATCAGACATCTAGTGGAAAGATGTGAAGCGTGTTAGAGGCATTAGGATAGAGGAGTTGAGTTGGCATGAGTTTAAGAGATTCTTTAGGAAGAAGTATTTGTCAGAGAGATACTATGATGGTAAGGCTAAGGAGTTATAGGAGTTAAAGATGGGATTTATGACAGATGAGGAGTATACGACTAAGTTTCTAGAGTTGTTCAGGCATGTGCCTTACCTCAAGGAGGAGAAGATAAAATTTGAAAGGTTCATTAGTGGACTACCATTAGCATTCAAGGATCAAATTGAGTATGATGAGCCTTAGTCGCTGAAGGAAGTCATTAGGAAGTTGAAACATTGTTATGAGAAATTGAAGCATAAGTCCGAGCCTAAGTAAGATTGGAAAGGGAATGATAAGACTAAAGGAAAGTGGCCACTGAAGCAAGAAAGACCTTAGTATGCAGATGAGAAGGAAAATGTTGCTCCTTACAAGAAGTTTAATGCGGTAGAGAAGGGACATGGACATTAGCCTGGAGAGCAGTAGAATAAGGGTAGTAGCAGAGAATTGTTGAAGTGTTGGATATGTGGAAAAGACCATCACAAGAAGGATTTTCCATTGTATCAGGTTGGCAGACCATAGATCTACAGTTCCCAGGAGCCACAGACAGTTGGGGATGTGGGCCAGAGTATTCCTCGGTTCTATATAGCATTTGATAACAAATAGGAAGATTACCATACATCCATTATTGAGATGTAAGGTAAGCTTTGTGATTGAGTTGTTTCCATTTTGATTGATCCTAGATCTAATTATAGTTATTTTAATCCTAACCTGGCGTATAAGTGTAGTTTGAGAAGATAAGTGCATGTTAAGTGTTGGTTGGTGCAACTGGATACAACTACTAAGAAAAGGGTTCATCATTGGGTGAGAGCTTGTGTATTTGAGCTGAATGGTATGCCTACATCAATGCATCTAAACATGCTTCCATTGGGATCATACAACATGCTTATGGGTATGTATTGGTTGTAACTTCACATGATTAAGGTGGATTATTATGAGAAGGCTATCGAGTGCTTGGATGATGATGGAGAGAAGAGAATCTTGCAGGGAAAGAAAAGGGCTACATTAGTAAGAATGGTTACAACTATGCAGACTAAGCGTAGTTGCAGGAAAGGGTGTGTATTTTTTACAGTTCATGTTTCCAATGACAAAGGGAAGGATTTTGAGGATGTTGAAGTATTGAAGAGGTATCTAGTTTTGCATTAGTCTCAGGATGTATTTCTCGCAGAGATGTCATAATTGCCTCCTCATTGGGAAGTGGATTTCTCTATTGATTTTGTACTAGGAGCATCATCAACATCAAAGGTACATCACAGGATG
This sequence comes from Pinus taeda, assembly GCA_000404065.3. Lineage (NCBI taxonomy): Eukaryota > Viridiplantae > Streptophyta > Pinopsida > Pinales > Pinaceae > Pinus > Pinus taeda. The sequence goes on along the minus strand of APFE030406848.1, from coordinate 26,720 downwards.
AGCATTGAAGAGTTAGTGGAATTGAAGCTACAATGAAAATAAATGTTTGACAAGGGATACATTAGTCCAAGTGTGTCTCCTTAGGGTGCACCAATGTTGTTTGTGAAGAAGACAAATGATACTCTTAGGTTGTGCATTGATTACAGACAACTGAATAATGTGACAATCAAGAAGAGATGTCGATTACCGATGATTGATGACTTGTTTGATCAGATGAAGGGAGCAACATTATTCTCGAAGATTGATTTTAGATTAGGATATCACCAGGTACGCATCAAAGAAGAGGACATTTACAAGATTGCTTTCCGAACTAGGTATGTGCATTATGAGTTTGATGTGGTTCCTTTTTGTTTGACTAATGCTCCATCTACTTTCATGTGTTTGATGAATAGTGTGTCGCGTCCTTATCTAGAAAAAGTTTATGATAGTATTCATTGATTACATATTGATATATTCTAAGAATGAGGAAGAGCATGTAGAACACCTAGCAACAATGTTGAGATTGCTAAGAGAGCATCAGTTGTATGCCAATCTTAGTAAGTGCAGTTTGTTTCAGAAAGAAGTTCATTACTCGGGACATGTTATTTCCAAGGAAGGTATAATAGTGGACTCGAAAAATATCAGATTTGTAACAACCCCTCCCACATTTACCTAGTTTCACGGACCTACTAGGGTAAACATTGAGACATAGAGCTACTATGACATGACCCGACCTCCCAGATCCAATTAAGGAAGGTGGGTTGACAAATGGAACTTACCAACCAAGAAATAGCAACCTACAAGTTTCACAGGACACCCAGAAGCTGAAAAACCACTCCCAGTGCCCAAACCCTTAGCTAGATAACCTTTTTAGTGACCTGGGCTCTCATCCTCATGCATGACAAGTCCTCCATGCAACTATAGGCCTCCATTCACATGCATAAGACTGTAATGGTGTGACTATGGCCCAAAACTTCTAGTTCAGAGGGTGCAGTCTTGAATTCCAAGCCACCATTTCAGGCTAGCCTCCAGACCACTGACCGTAACTCAGTGATACTTTTCATAATGATAACTAACATTAGGACAAAGCTATTCATACAAAAAATGATCAAGGACTTGACCTAACCAAGCCTAACCATGATAATCATTTCGTCATACATATGGTGAACAAGTAATTTACAAGTCATGAATACATATATGAACATAGGGGTCTAAAACTTATCTGAGAATCACCATGAAGGTCTAATGCCCTCTCATAATAGCTACAATAAACATTTTTTAGCTCATGCATTCATTAAACTTTCATCAACTAATCAAAACATATCAAGAGTCATAGTTAAGACCTATTATGAAACCATGCTTATAACCAACATATAACCAAAATAATAACCATGATCAAACAACCATCAAAGCCACATAACATTAAGTACAAGTACTCACAAAATACAATAGGAAAAGAGTTCTTATTATCATATGCAAAATCCAACCAAGTGAGGTACTTCCACGTACCACCTAACCATATATTGGGTTGAACCAAATATCTCTTTCAACCAATCACCCCCGCGCCATATTCCAAGCATGAATGCAGGATCTCATGGAATAAACTAAGCAAAACCAAACCAGGGCTTCCAGAGGCCAAACCACCTCAACCCTCAACCAGTGATTCCACCCCACGGTCAAACATCACTAACACCAACAATATCGGTCTCTACCCAAGATGTTCAGGGCTCTAGGAACTAGTAACTCAACCCACAACCTACCAGGGCTCCAGAGCATTTTTCCAACCCGACTCCAAGATTAGCAACTCAACCCACCAAGGGCTCTGGAGAGTTTATCCAACCTAGCATCCAAGAATAGTAACTCAACCCAAGTAGTTATAGGGATTCGAGAGCATTTTTTCCAACCCACAACCATAAATAATTATGAGCACCAACCAACAAATATTGAAGTCGAAAAATCCACAACAACATGGTTATCGAGGAAATGGAAAGGCAAGGCTAAAACCACTGTCAATCCAAGTAATCCTCCATGCCAATGACAACACATAAGCAGAAAATCACTTGCATATACCATACATCCATAAATTAACAAGGAGATCATACATGCAACTAGTTACATGCAAAGAAATATGAGTGTAGTTGTTGATCCTACTATCCCCTTGTGCTTTCCTGCTTTCCCTTGTCTTCTTTCTCCAATTCCAATGTATTCTATAGTTCTCCAATAATGATCCAATCATGCTCTAAGTGTGCAAGAATATGAGAGAGTGAGAGAATATAAGATAAATCCAATCTGAAATTGACAGAAGGCTGTGAATTGATCCTCAGAAGCTTTTTAATCATTTAGGCCTCTATTTTCTCCATTTTCCTTCATTTTTCCTTCAATTTCCCTCTCACGCAAATCTATGACCTTTCATCTCCCTTTTCTCCTATTTTACTTTATTCAATAAATATAATACCAATTATTGCCACTTTTCCAATGCCTTTCCAATTTCCATAACCATTAATTAATCACCAGTGATACCCCATCACTGTGTTTTTTTCCCAAAATTTAGCTTGGAATACATGTCCCAAGACCTTGGTCTTATTTTTATTTACATAGGAAATAAACTAGGGGTTATTACAAACCCCTCCTCATTGGGGGAACACCATCCTTGGTGTTCAATGACAGTTACAAACCAACAAAGCACATGCTTCCCATGGAGCTCTATAACACAACTCGATACAACATTTGCGTCATATCATACTACTCAACCATGACCATCATAACATGAACACAATACTGCTTATTGGAGCTCTATAACACAACTCGATGCAGTATTTACATACATATGCATATATAGACATAGCCAAAACACAACATCAAACACATATTCCAGAATACATCCACTCAACCAACAAATAGAGAAGGATACATAACCCACATCTGATAAGCCATCTACCATGTAGCTTCATCAAGCCCAAAGTGATTCCACTACACTTAAACTTACTTGATTGCTTGATTTTGGAGCATGTGCATCTTTTGCTGCAAAATGCAATGAGGTTTCGGCTAGAACCCTCCTTCTGGTTCCACCTACAATACATATCAGTCAATCACATGATCAACATCTTTCACATACTTCTTAAGCAATGGCACATGGAAAACATCATGGGATTTCATTGTTGATAGGCCACTGGTCCAATCTTCTTAAGGATATCGAAAGGCTCACATTACAGAGGTGCCATCTTGGCACATGACCCAATCCTTAAGGAGCTCTTCTTGGGCTTGATGCGCAAGTACACATGCTCCCCAACCTGAAATTCCTTAAACACCCTATGTTGATCTTCATAAATCTTTTTTTTGGTCCTGTGATACCTTTAGATTCCTCTTTATAACTTGCATTTCCCATTCTATCCCTGCCACCATGTCTAGTCCAATGAACACCCTATTCACAAGTTAACTTCAACTGATAGAAGTGTTACAACTCTGCCTATACAATGCCTCAAATCGACTCATTCTTAGCGACTCCTGATATCCATTATTATAGAAAAATCAACCAGTGGAAGATACTCCTCCCACCTGCTCTGCTGGTGCATAACATACATCCTCAACATATCCTCAAGAATCATGTTAATCCTCTTTGTCTGTCCATCCGTCTGCCGATGATAAGTTTTACTGAAGGGATAATTTGTCCCTAAACCTGTAAACAACTCCTTCCAAAACCTAGAATTGAACATGGCCTCTCTGTAAGATACAATATTCTTAGGAATACCATGCAATCTCACTATCTCCCTGATGAATACCTGTTCTACCTCACTAGATGAATTCGTAGACTTCACTGGAATGAAGTGAGTTACCTTAGACAACCTGTCAACCACAACCATAAAAGAGTCATGTTGTCTACATGTCCTCGAAAAACCTGTAATGAAGTCCATGAAATGACCTCCCATTTCTACTCTAGAATCAACATCAGATGCAATAACCCACCTGGATGGTTACACCTTGCTTTTACCTATTGACAATCCAAACATCTAGCCAGAAAATCAACCACCTCTTTCTTCAAGTTTAGTCAATGGTAAAACTTCTTAACCGCTGTAAATGCCTTTTGATATCTCGGGTGACCTGAATATGGATTGACATGAAATTCCCACAAGATAAGCTTCTTGAGCTCACTGTTGTTCGAGACATAAATCCTATCCCTAAATCTGATCAAGCCCTCTGTCGTGAGATGATAATCCACATCCTGCTCACTTGTACCCTGGTACTGTAACCTGTGCTTAAGATGTTGGTACCCATTATCCTATCGTCCTGCCTGCAAGATCCACTCCTGCAAGTATATCCCATTGTTGATGATGCCGGCCCCGCCAACATTTAGGGGATCTCCCCGATATGAAGTCCCAATTATACATCACACCATTTGGTGTAGGAGTCCCATTCAGAATACGACACGATTGCCGATGCAAAGTGTTTTAATGATGTGCCTTGGCTGCAATAACACACATAGTGGGGTATGGTGACTTTGGTGGGAACAAGTGTGTGACTCTACAGAAAGTCAAGTGAAATGCATGGAGTTTCTAACACATGGAGGAAAAATGAGTGAGTTCCTTAGAAGTCTGTAATAGTACACAACTTGAAAGGAACATACGAGCATAAAGACATCACAAGCTAATGTGCGAAATAGTTCACAAGTTAACAATCATGGAATTAAACAACAACACACATTCAACAAGATTCGTACCAATGCAAACGAAATAGTTCATAAGCATAAGAGTAAGTTAAATAACATACATTGCAAACATAACAAGAATAGTCCTATTATAAACATATGCATGAAAACACGTCGTCTCTGAGATTTTATTAAGTGAAAGTTCCAACCATACATATACCATTGACGAATCACTAGGCCCAATAGTGGAACAAGAAGTCAACACCCTCTTCTCCAAAGAAAGATACCCCCTCTATGATACTGAGAAGCTAAGGCTCTCACAAACTCCCAAGCTCTTGCTTCTAAGCCTAAGCCTAGCCAAAATCTTGGCTCCCTAAAATCCCTTTACATGAGTTATGAGGGTATATTTTTAACAAGAGGGGTTGAATCTTCAACTCCTCTTTGTGACTCCTGGAATTCCCTCATGACTCTTTAACTTCTTTACAAAATGACTCATTACATTCATTACATTATGACTCTTCACATTCCAATATTGACACTTGGAATTCCAATTACAAATTAGTTACAAAATAATATTACAATTTACTTGCACCCATATAAGATAAAATTGGGTAGAGCCAACTAGACAGCCTAATAAGACAAAACAATTAAGCTTGAGTTTGGGGAAACTCCAGCTCAATAACTTCCACTTGATGTTTCTCGGCTACGTAGCGGTGCCAAGCTTTGTACTGCATGATGATATTCGAAAACTATGCGATGGTGTCAGGGTGGATGCCGACTCTAGCCTCCATGGCATTTGAGTACATTGAATTGGAATCGATTTGTGTTTCCTTCTTGAATAAGAGAAACATTGTGTTGTTTTGGACAAAGCCACCAATGTACTTGTGCATGTTATACCTGTTTACTTCAAGATCTTCATTGATGGCTACCTTTCTAAACTATTCCAAGTACTCTTCAATCTCTTGCCTGACCTGATTCCTACGCTTGATCTTCGTGAGTGAGTCAACTGATGGGATCTTGTGCTATTTCACCAAGAATTCCAGGTTGTTGTAGACATATGCATATGAATCCTGAGTGTTGGCAATGAACAAGGTGAGTTATTTGTTATTTTGGATAAGCATATGAACCTTTGTCTTCTCTAACTTTGCCTCTTGCATTGTTTTCTTGCCCAAGTCAAGCAGTGCCCCTTTGCATTGCATTTACCATTCATGCATGACAATGATGGAAACTTGTACATTCCTAAGAGTTTTAACAAAATCTTAACACTTCTGCTGCAAGCCATGCAAGTGGACAACTTCCTTATGCATGGTAACGAGATCCTCATAAAGTCTCTGCATGGTCTCTCCCAATGTTGATACTTCACTGAGTATCGCTACCTTCCGTTCTTCCAAAGGGACCTGTGCGGAAGTTGCGTTCTGTACCTCTGATCTGAGTTGTTCAACCTCTTTCCTAGCATCTTGCAAGTTCTTTGCCAACTATTTGTTCTTGACCATCAAATACTCCATGTTTGACTTTGAAGCACTTGCGAAGGCCAAGTTGGTTGTGAAAGTAGAACCTTGATTTCTTGTAGTGTTTGTCACAATCACCCTTTCTCTCATGAATGCAGGAGATGCGACGTCGTCTGGAAAACGTTTCTTCCTCGCTTGTACAATCTTTTCCTGAAGCTTGTCATAAGTCAGATTATGTAAAAGCCCTAGTGAAAATTCCATGTAAATAAAAGTTAATAAAGGAAAAATAATAACCATGATTATGGGACACTTATTCCAAGAGGAATGTTGGGGAAAACATCCTAGTGTGGGTGTTCATTTGGTTTATTATGGCTAAGGAAATTGGCAAAGGCAATGGCAAAGGCTTTGGAAAGGCATGAGGAATTAAATGGCATTTTATTTATGAAAATAAAGGAAATTAGGAGAAAATGAAGGTGAAAGGTCACATGTTGCATGTGAGGATGAAAACAAAGGAAAATCATAGAAAATTAAAGAAAATAGAGGCCTCATTAATAAAAAGGTTTCTAAGGATCAATCAGTACCTTTTATTAATTCATTTTTGAGCTTATCTCTTTATTCTCTCGCTCTCACACTTTTGGACACTTAGAGTTTTCTTGGAGCACTTTGGCATTGGATCAAGGAAAGAAAAGAAGTCAAGGGGAAGTAAAGATTAAGTAAGGAAGAGCAGGTTCAAGCAACTACAATGGGAATATTTGCAGGTATCGACTTGCATGTGTGATTTCCTTGTTAGATTTAGCATGCATGGTTATGTATTTGTGTTCTTGGTTCTCTTGCTGTCATTGGCATGGGTTTTGCCAGGTGTGGCAATGTTCTTCATCCGAGCCTTGCCATTTCCAGCTAGCCATGGTGTGATCGAGTTCTCATGTTTTGGTTGAGTTGGATTGTCAGATGGATTTGAAACTGAGTGGGGTTAATCTCTGAATGAAAGAACACATGGCCTAGTGATCCTTGAACCGGACTGTGGATTTCGGTAAAGCCTTGGCCTAGTAACATGTCGTAGTGACTATAAGAACCCTCCAAAATTTTTCCTATGCTTCATTTTGGAGCCTCCCTCCTAAATCAGAGCAACTCATCTTGCACTGACCCATGTACTTATGCTTAGATTGAGATTCATATTTTGCATTATGGCTTGTGTTTTCTTCCTTGCTTTACTTTCCAACCCACAAGCTGATCCCTTTACTTGGTTTCAACCCGGTTCTAGGCTTGCCTTAGTGAAAATTGCACAGTCCAAGGTGATAGTGAGCCTTCAACACCAAAATTTCATAGACCAAGTTAACAACCTGTCTTCAATTGGGAAACTACACAAAGCATGAGAGGCAGAAATTTCATAGAAGCTTCTCCCTCAAACGCTAATAAGTGCATGAGCTGGTGACTTGCTCAGTCCTTCCCAAAACTGTGCAATCTCTCTGGGCAATGCATGACAACTTTTCCTGAAAAAGAAAAAATAAAAAAAAAGAAATAAAGCATCCCTAAAAAATAGGGATCTATTTTTAGTATCCCGGAGGAGAAACTTGAGTTATTTTGCAAACTACCACCAAGTGTCACTTTTTCCTTGATTTTGGCCTTCACGTCATAAACCATAAATTGACCAAATATATTTAATCAGCGCAACTTGAGCTCATTTCCACATTCGATCTTGGAGCTCTGGCATTCTCGAGGAGATCAAGGAACCTTTAGTGTGATCATTGTTTCTTTTCTGGGCAAGTCTTGCTTCTTTAGTCTTTTGCTTCTTTTTTTTTCATTTTTGTTTATTTAGCTTGTGATAATGTTGTTTCACTCATTTTGTTGAATGATCACTGGTGTTTCAAACTTTTTAGCTCGTAGAAGTGTTGTTTTAAGTTTTCCATTGCCTTTCCCAAGCATTGCATGCATTAGCCAATTTTTGCATGTCGTTGTTTCGACGAATCTCTCCACATGCTTCGTTTTCCTTTAGTTTTATTTGTTCCCTGCACTAGTTTCACTTGCATGCATTATCATTCACTTATATCTACACTCAACATCATCCAATCCTTCAGATTTGTTTTATTTCTCACTCCTCTTGGGCATCCTTCGCCCAAATCACGTCTTGCTGGGCATGCAATGTGCATTTACAGAGCTCAAGGCCTTGGCCTTGGCTACTATAATTTCTCAAAGGTTGCTTAGACCTGGCTCCAATTGTGAAATGCACAGTTCCAGGAGCCAGCCCTGAGCCTTGGTCACTGAGACTACGCAATGTGTTGCCTCTCCTGACCTATACCCAGACTAAACTGCACATTGCGCAGTTCTAGTTAGCAAAACCTCCCCACTGACTGTTGGGACTACACAATGCACAGTTCCAGCTAGCAGTCAATCACCTATGAGAGCCTATATTGCACAATCCTTCCCACCAGTTTCCCAGTTTGTTGCTTGGTATGTACTTGAAGTTCTTTCGGTTTCAAGATAACATTTGCATGCCATGAGTGTCCTCTCTGTCTCCAGGTATAATAGTTGTTGAGCAACTCTCCAGCAGTCACAGGTAACATGGCTCCCAAGAGAGATGAATCATTAGTTAAGAAGGTGTTAGTGAATTTACTAGTCTATTCAGACACTCAATTATTCATTGAAAAGGGCATGAAGTTAACATGGCAGGAAATCAAGGATATCTTTGCAAGGGACTTCAAGGAAGATTTAGAGGATCGACAAGTTTATATTAGTGTCCACCGGTCAGGCTTACACAAGATTGCATGCAGGTACCCCACCTTCCCATGTGTGAAGTTCATCCACTAGATTGTCTCACACATGGATCCAAAGACTATGACATTGAACAGTGCCAGTGGGATACAACTTTCCAGCTGCAGGGCAGAGAACTATCAGCAGATGTATCATTTACTTCAGCAGGTGAACTACATGGATTCATTGTTATATGCCCCTCACAATTTTGTGAACACCAGAGATATTGTAAAGCCCTAGGTGAAAGAGTCGTCAAAGTTCAGAGCGATAACCAATCACGTTTAGAATACAAAGTTAAGAGAGCACGAAGACCTTTTCAAAAAATTCGGTGGTTGTGTTGGACCAGTTGGTGAATGATGGAAGGCCATTCAATTGGTCAGATCTGTTGGATCTTCAGTTGAAAATCCAAGTAACTAACGCCCATCTGCCCAAGGATGAGCAAGCAAGATTCTACATGTCTGCATATTTACTTGTTGCAATCGGTGCCCAATATTAGTTTCATGGCATGGGTTGGACATGGACACCAAAAGAGACTGTAGTCAACATTTATTGTAAGTTGCTTTTTGAAAGCAACTACCAAGGAGTTATCATGAGGCTTCCTTACCATTTCATCATCCTGTTGTACAAGTTGATCTTTTAGCACGATCCACCTTGCATGTCCCAAGAAGCGATGAAGGTGATACTTAACATTGTAGAGTGGTATGCCTCACCCAGTGGCACTTTCATCAGAGTATTTAGCAGAGAAAAGCCTCTGCATGATCTACCAAGGTATGCCACAGATAAGATGGTCATGCAAGAGGTTGCATATCACCTCTCCACAGGGTTATCAGCAGGACTTCATAGGAAGAAGAAGGCACCATGGTCCACCCTTCCTTTGAGGATCAGATTGCATGAGATTAAGAGCTTGAAAGATGTAGATGACAAAGCTAAGGAAATAGTGAAGTTTGAGCTCGACACCAAAGACTTCAATCCGTATGATCCGCACGGTATTTGCAAGAACCAATATGCAAAGGTGTACTATCCATGGATCCACAGGACATGTCATTAGGCAGAGGAGGACCCTTAGAGGTACTGTTACAACTACTCCAAGCTCAATTAACTGGTCAGTATAGCCACAACATGGAAAGCTTCTCTGTAGGCACAACACTATAGGAAGCAACAAGAAAAACAACAATAAGAAACAAACCATCGTAGGACAAGGGTAAGAGGAAGATTTTCGAGAACCCAAAGGATGAGCAGTGGAGGCAAAGATGCAACAACGCATAAAGAGGCAACGCGAAAGAAGAAAGAAAATCAAAGGTTGGAGGAAGCAGAAAGGAAGTTGTAGGAAATAGAGAAGAAGTTGAAGGAAGATTAGGAGCTAAAAAGGAGAGAGAGCGAAGAGAAGCAGAAACAAGAATAAGATGAAAGGCAAGGCGTGACGACAAAGAAAACTGTGCCCATAGAAGTTGAGGAGTTAGAAAAACTAGTAGTTGAATAAGAGGGTGAGCAGGTACAAGATTGGGAACTTGCTCAACAGATTGAGAAATTGATTAAAGTGACAAACATGGAGTTGGCAGATGAACCACAAGATCAAGACACTAACCTCATGCCGCATGCCCCTGAGGTCACCCCTCAGTCTCCACCACCTCCAGTACTAGAACCAGCCCCGAGCGAGCAAGGAGAGGTTGTTCTCCTTGATGATGATCCTATGATGGATGTGTATAATCTATCATTCGATGAGTTGCATAAGAAGGTTGTACAAGCACAAAGAAATCATTTCCCACATGATGATGCATCACCTGCATTCATGAAGGAAAGGGTGATAATGCCAAATGTTATAAAGCATCTAGTTGCCATGGCTGAGGCCAGCTTGGATTATGCAGGAGCCACAAGCTCAAATGTCAAGTTCTTGTTAGCACAGAATGAACAGATGGAAAATAACCTACAAGTGCCCAGGTAGAAGGCAGAAAAATCCACAGCTTTTGCAATGGAAAATATGAGGAAAATGATACTTGCTGAAGTATCGACTCTTGAGTCCACCATGCAGAAACTCTATGACATATTTGTCACCATGCATAAGGTGGTTGTCCATCTATATGGATTTCAACATTAAAGCAGAAGGAATGTCCAAAATCTCAAGGAAATACATGTTGTTATCGCCCATGTGCAAGAATGGACAATGAGGTAAAAGGGAGCCCCACTTCACTTGTCAAATATGATGACGCCGGAGGCAGAGCTAGACAAAAAAAATCTTCAGATGTTGATCCAGAACTATGAGCAGCTCACCTCGTTCATCAGTAGCATTCAGGCTTCATATGCATGGTTGTATAAGAGTGTGGATGTCATGGTAAGAATGCATAGGATCTTGCCAATTGGTTCCCTTACTGAAGTAAGCACTAGAACCTAGTTTGGCTAGAGATCAACAGGTACATGGAGCAGCTAAGGCGAGAGGCCACCGATGATGACTTGGAGTTGAGTGAAAAAAACATGCAGAAGTAAATTGGGGGTCCTATCATGGTCAATACCATGCTTCACATGCTTCAGGATGAGTTCGAAAAAGGTTCCAAGACCATATACCAAGAAGCTATGGAGGCAAGAGTCTGCTATTAGAAAGACACCATCAAGTAGTTTGGGGACACTAGAGCACAACACCAAGCTTGGTATCAATACGTCACCAAGAAACATCAAGTGTAGGCTGCCCAGTTGGTCTTTCCCCAAACTTTTGAGTCATAGTGTTTTGTTTTGTTAGTCTGTCTCTAACCTATTTTGTCTCACATGGGTACATGTTGACAATTTATATTATTTGTAAATAAGTTGTAAGTGAAATTCCAAGTGTCATTAGTGGAATGTGAACAGTGACTATGTAGTGTAATGAGTTATTTGTAAAGAAGTTGAAGAGTCATGAGAGTAGTCAACGAGTCACAAAGGGGAATGTCAAGGGTCACCCCACACTTTGTTATAAATAAAACCTCATAATTCATAGAATAGTCTTTTGGGAGCCAAGCTTTTGGCTAGGCTTAGTCTTAGAGAAGGCTTGGGAGTATTGTGACAAGCCTTGGCTTCTCCATAACGTAGAGCGAGTATACTTCTTTGGAGGAGCAGCAGTTCTTGACTATAATGTTCCACTATTAGGGCTAGTGGCTGCCAATGGTGTATGTATGGATGAAACTTTCACTTATAATAATAGTAACAGAGCCAACAAGATTTCATGCATATGTTGTTATTTTAGTTGGACTATTATGGTTGCTTTAGCAATGTATGTATTTTAACTTACACATTTTCTTATGAACTACTTTGTATGCAATTGTATGAATCTTGTTTAATGCGTGTTGTTGGATTAACCCATCACTTTGGTTTGTGGATTATTCCGCATTCCAACTTGTGATGTCACTCCTCTCGTTTGTTCCTTTCAAGCCACATACTATTACAGGCTTCTAAGGGGCATACTTCCTTTTCCCCTCCATGTGTTAGAACCCCCATGCATCTCAATTGATTCGCTGCAAGGTCACACACTTGCTTCCACCCAAAGTCATCATACTTATCTCTGCGCGCTACTGCAGTCAAGGCAGTACATTACCATCCATCGCTAGGACTCCTATGCCAAACGGTCTGAGGTCTACTTAGGACTTCTTGCTAGGGACATCCCCTGAATTTTGGCGGGTCCAACACCGTCAACACTTCTGGTGCTAGAATGAGAGCCACATGACAAGTTGAGCCCTCAAAATCTATTTTGAATTTTTGCACATCCTTCATGACTTATATCACAAACTCAACCCTGACATGTTTTTCTCATGCTCATGATTTTGATGCACCGGAGGATGTTATATATGACTTGTCACAACTCAAATTTGATGGCAAAAGCGAAGAATCCCTGTTAATCCACATGATTTCCTTTCTGGGTTTTTTTTGGCAGGAATGAAGTCCCCTCAGATGACATTGCCTGTGGGTTGTTCGCTTAGACTTTCGAAGGGCGTGTTATGAAATGGTGTCAAACATTGTCTGCATCCTATATACACTCTTTCAACCACATGATTAGAGAATTAGGCCGTGTTTTCGTCTTTTATGACTATAAAGCACTTAATCGTAAAATTCTAAAATTGTGAAAAACACCTGAGGAATCAATTGAACACTTTTATGATCGTTTCCATCATTACTATTTTGAATTTCCAGAAGATGAAGTTGACTAGAAATTTTTGAATGAAAGATTTCAATATCTTGTTTAGAGAATAATTTCGGCAAAATCACATACAAAATCATTTGTCGTCGCGTTTCGAACCAACCAGTGTGGTTCGATATCTTGTTCACGTATCTGAGAATCCACATGAGTTAGAATCTTTCAGACCCCTCCCAGCATACCTATGTGTTAGAGCTTCTAAATCTGAGACAGACAAGGTTGTTGTCCCGAGTGACCCTTTGTCCCCTTCTCATCAAACAACTCTAGCTCCCTAGGATGAGGTGGGAGAAGTTGTGAACCTACCTGTTGAACTATCATCATATCCTCCCTGTGCACCTGCTTTGGATTTCTGTGAAAATTTGGAATGCAAGCGTGATGGTTGTCACATCGTCTAATCTTCTCAGCTTCCGTCCACTGGTTCCTTTGATCCTTCGGATTTTTGCGTGTTGTGTTCATCTGTTTCGAACTTCACATGTGATGTTCATGAGGATCAAGTTGTGGATGGAGTTGCTGATGAGTATGTGTGGGATTTTGAACAAGAAGTCGCGGTGAAGGATGACCTCCTTCTGTCTGCATCTCGTCCGCTTTATCCTGACATCTTTTGTGATTCTACCATTTTTGTTCCCTATTGTGAAAAATCATCTCTGGATGTTTTTGCTTTTGATCATTCACAAAATGCACAGGATGTTAGTCTATCATTTGATTGCAGAGAGGACAAATCTTTTTTCCCGAATCCACTTGAACTCTCATCTTTCATTTCTGGAAACTCAGAGGGTGAAATTTTTTGTTTTTCATCAACCCCTCTCTACGATTCGCCAGATCACGAGGATGTCGTTGACCAAATAGAATTTTCTGATCATGGCTTTCGTGATATTTTCACTCATTCATTTGATCACGATTCTGATTCACCTACTATTCATCTTTCTAAGTTGCCGGTCTTTAACAATCTATCTTCTGATGAAGTGGAATCCCCTCAAGTTGTTGAGGCACTTTAGCCCGAGCTGATGGTTATGTCGGGTTCTTGTAGCCTTGAGGCCAGTTTCCCTTTCGATCAGAAATCTATTAAATCTCCCCTGGCTCCTCATCACTCTCCCGTTCACATTGAAAATCAATCCAATTCACAATTTTCGCATCCTCCACTAGAATCACATGATTCTATCTCTCATGCATTGGAGGAGTCATACGTATTAAGCACTGTTAGGAAACAAAAAATTCTTCTTTCTTCATGTTTTCTCATTTGTCAAGTTAAAAGGAGTGTACATGCTTGTCTTCCACGCGGAATGTGACACAACACCATGATATGTTTGTAGAGTGCCTTTCATGTGCTTTTAATTTTTTCTTTTCTGTGGATGTATTCAAACTTTGAAAATTTTGGTTTCCATTTCTTTATCTTTCTTGTATGTTGGTATGCTTGAATATCTTTCTCATCAACCATGCTATCACTTATATGGGTCAACCAATGCTCTGTTTCACTTAGGAGTAGGAGTAGTGTTTTCTTTCCTGTTTTTGTTTTGCTTACTCTGTTTTGATTTTTCTTACTTCTTTCCTTTGCTTCTTTTCTTATGCACTTGTATGATTAGTTTTCGCATGAAACTTTGTTTGGCTTGTTGAGACAAGCAGGGTGAAATACAAGAGGACTTGTACAACTATCAACATTTGGGTATCTGTCTATTACCTCTATTTATGAAGATCTTGCGTTTCTTCTAGTCAATGATACCTTGATAGAAAATATGTTCCTTTCAGAGTGAGTCTCGGTGAAATCACAAGGCTTTCACTTTTAACTAGTAATACCTACTCTAATAGGATTTTTATATTCGGTTAAACCTTGTCAACTCCGTCAAGTAGAGTAAGGAGAGGGGGAACCTTAACAAGTATGTCAGACGTATATATAAACATCCTTCTCTGAAGGGATAACCTCTTCTGCTCTCAATAAGTCCAGATCCCTCTTCTGCCTCATGAAATAAAAGTTCCTATGCACAGTTCTTTTAAAAATGAAAAAAAGGGCGAAAGAAGAGAAAGGTTTCCTGCGCAGAGAGGTGAAGCAAGTAACTCTGTTAGGGTACTATCCAAGCTCACTGGAAGCGGAGCAACGCTTGTGTTCCTTAAGTGACTTTGTCAGGGTACTGTCTAGGCCTACTGGTAGAAGAGCAACACTAGAGATGAAACTAAAACTCTGACAGTCTATATTACTTGTGCATCAATATACCCCTCATCCCCAATCGAAACAACTAAGTTGACTTGATTTGGTATGTGTGCTACTGATAAAGAGAATGGTAGGGACTACATCTTTAACTTAAGATAGTGAAGAAGCTATGATGATCAAAGAATCGAAAAATAATTTCGGAAGATTTAGACTCACTTTACACAAGACAAGGTCCATACAAAGAGATGGAGTTCTACCAGTGTGTCACCAATGTTGTAGCAGCTATAACTACCCATTAAATTTTTGCCTATGCTTGATTTTGGAGCCTCCCTCCTAAATCACAACAACTCATCTCACACTAACCCAAGTACTTGTGTTTTCTTACTTGCTTTATTGTCTAACCCACAAGACGATCTCTTCACTTAGTTTCAACCCAGTTCCAGGCTTGCCTTAGTGAACTGCTCAATCCTTGAGGGCAACCAACCTTGCTCTCAGGAATTGTGCAATTGAGATGATAGTGAGCCTTCAACTCCAAAATTTCACAGACCTAGTTGACAACCTGTATTCAGTTGGGAAACTACGCAGAGCATGGGAAGCAGCCCATAGCCACTAAGCTTAGAAATTGCATAGAAGCTTCTCCCTCAGAAGTTGCTAAGTGCATGAGCCGGTGAGTTGCCCAGTCCTTCCAAGAACTGCGTAATCTCTAATGGAAATGCATGCCAACTTTTCCTGAAAAAAGAAAAAATAAAAAAAACATCCCTAAAAAATAGGGATCTATTTTTAGCAGCCAAAAGGAGACACTTGAGTTATTTTTGAAGCTACTGCCAAGTGTCACTTTTTCCTTAATTTTGGCCTTCGCATGATAAACCCTAAATCGACCAAATATATTTAATCAACGTAGCTAGAGCTCATTTCACACTCATTCTTGGAGTTCTGTCATACCTAAAGAGATCAAGGAACCTTCGGGGTGATCATCATTTCTTTTCTGGGTGAGTCTTGCTTTTCTATTCTTTTGTTGCTTTTTTTGTCGCTTTTGTTTGTTTAGCTTGTGAGAGTGTTGTTTCACTTGTTTTGTTGAACGATTTCTGGTGTTTCAACTTGTTTCAGCTTGTAGAAGGGATGTTTTAAATTTTTCTTTGCCTTTCCCAATTATTGCATGCATTACCCTTTTTTGCACTACTAGTTGCTGTTGCGACGAATCTCTCTACATGCTTTGTTTTCCTTTACTTTGATTGATTCCTACACTAATTTCACTCACATGCATTATCATTCACTCAGATATTCACTCAACATCATTCAATCCTTCAAATCTGTTCGATTTCTCACTCCCCTTGGGCAGATTTGGGCTTCCTTGGCCCAGATCTCGTCTTGCCGAGCATACACTGCACATTTTTGGAGCTCAAGGCCTCGACCTTGGCTCTTGGAACTACGTAGAGGTTATCCGAGCCTCGCTCCAACCACACATTGAACAATTCTAGAAGCCAACCGCGAGCCTTGACCACTAAGACTGCATAATGCGCAGCCTCTCTTGGCCTGTACCCAGACTGAACTGTGCATCGCATAGTTCCAGTCATCAAGGCCTCCCTACTGACTGTTGGAACTACGCAATACGTAGTTGTAGTTGGTAGTCAGTCACCTCTGAGAGCCCAGATTGCACAATTCTTCCCAACATTTGCCCAGTTTGTTGCTTGGTATGTTCTTGATGTGCTTTCAATTTCAAGCTAACATTTGCATGCCATGAGTGTCCTCTCTATCTCCAGGTGCAACAGTTGTTGAGAAACTCTCTAGTAGTTACAAGAAACATGGCTTCTAAGAGATATGCATCAAAGGATACTGTTGAGAGTAGCACTGGGGAAGCAGTTGAGCGGGTGTCAATGAATCTTCCAGACTATGCAAACACTCAACTGTTCATTATGAAGGGCATGAAGTTAAAATGGCAGGAAATTAAGGATATTTTTACAAGGGACTAATAGGAAGATTTAGAATATCGACAAGTTTATATCAGTGTCCTCCGGTCAGGCTTACATAAGGTTACATGCAGGTACCCCACCTTCCCATGTGCAAACATCATCCACTGGATTGTCTCACACATAGATCTAGAGACTATGACATTGAGCAGTGCCAGTGGGATACAACTTGCCAACTTCAAGGCAGATAACTATCAGCAGATGTATCATTTACCTTAGTCGGTGAATCGCATGGATTCACTTTTCTATGCCACCCACAGTTTTGTGAACACCATAGATATTATAAAGCGTTGGGTGAAAGAGCCATCAAAGTTCAGAGTGAAACCAAATCATGTGTACAAGACAAAGTCACTCAAGAAGGATTACCAGTTCTTGATACAGTCAAGAAGCATGAAGATCTTTCCATAAAATTGGGTGGTTGTGTTGGACCAGTTGGTGAATGATGGAGGCCATTCAACTGGTTGGATCTGTTGGCTCTTCAGTTGAAAATTCATGTGACTAATGCCTAGAATCCACCCAACGATGAGAATGCAAGATTCTTGTCTGCATATTTACTTGATGCAATATGTGCCCAACATTAGTTTCCTAGGATGGGTTGGACATGGACACTAAAGGATACTATCATCAACATTTATTGCAAGTTAATTTCCGAATGTAGCTACTGAGGAGTTATGGTGAGGCTGCATGACCATTTCATCATCCTGTTTTACAAGTCGATCTTTGAGTAGGATCCACCTTGCATGTCCCAAGAAGTGATGGAGGCGATACTTAACATTGCAGATTGGTATGCCTCACCCGGTGGCACCTTCATTAGAGTGTTTGGCGGAGAAATGCCTCTACATGTTCTGCCAAGTTATGCCACAGACAAGCTGGTCATGCAAGAGTTTACATATCACCTCTCCACAAGGTTATCAGCAGGATTACATAGGAAGAAGAAGGTACCATGGCCCACCCTTCCTTTGCGGATCAAATTGTATGAGATTAAGGGCTTGAAAGATGCAGATGTCGAAGCTAATGAAATAATAAAGTTTGAGTTTGGCACCAAAGACTTCAATCTGTATGATCGCCACAGTATTTTTGAGAACTGCTATGTGAAGGTGTACTATCCATGGATCCATGGGACATCTCATTGGGTAGAGGAGGACCCTTGTGTTGGAAAAAGTAACTATGTTTGATATTCAATAATGTACTCGAGTCATTATGTAATGTACTTGTCAAAAGAAAAAATAAAATAATTTATTATTATTATTATTGTGACTTATTAAAGCATGGGTTTCATGCTCGGGTCACCATGTTTTAGTTCAAAGTCCTCATTGAGGACTTTTAGGGTTTATTATGAGTTTATATAATTATTGTACATTTAAAGAGACCCTTCTTAGGTTTTTGAATTATGTAAATCGGTTTAGTATTGAGTCAACTATGAATTATGGAACCTCCACACCATGTTGGCCTAACAGAAAATCGAGTCGTCTTAGAACACATTCTACCCAGAAGAAGCCTATAAAAGGAGGGACTACGAATTGATTTGGTGCATCACTTCTCATCTCTCTCTCTTTTGCACAGAAATGCGAAAATCTGTTTGTCGGGCAAAAGTGCGAATTAGGAGGTTGGGAAAGTCTGTTGCTGGGAAGCTGAAGTGAATGCGAGTTTCGGGGACTCTAAGGAGTCAAGAAAAATATAAATTTTGGTGATTCTTTCTCTCTATTTCGTGCTCTGGATTGGGAGAATGAAGTCTCCCAAGTTGGGCTATTGATGAAAACCGTGAGCTTCCGCAAGTTGCTGGAAAGAGATCAATCTTCTGGAGGCTGATTTGGCGTGGAGGGAAAGTCTGGTCTTGGCATAGGGTGAAGAGTCTCAAAGAATACTATTGAAATGAATCATTAATTTGACCGGGTTTTCCCCTCAAGGGGGTTTTGCCCTGTCATGTGCCTACATATTGTGTTCATTGTTTTATGTGTTGCTGCTTTGTGTAATTTCTTGATGAACTAAAGAAAGAAGATATAAAGAATCATAATAACAAGTAACATCACAATTAATTATCAATATTGAAAAAATATTTACCGCATTTTTGATTTTCCAACATGGTATCAGAGCTTTAGTGAAGAAAGAATAAAAAGGCAGATCCATTCAGAGGCACTATCTCAGGGAAAGAATCTATTATATTCAAAGAAGATGTCTAACTCTGTCAAGGGTGAGAACAAGTTTGAAGGAGCATCTAACTTCAGATCCTGGAAGAAGAGGATTAACCTAATCCTCAAGAATAATAAGGTATTAGATCTGGTTAAAGGAAATGTAAAGAAGCCTACCAAATAATCTAGTGATGCCGATAAAGCGAAATTTAGGGATCTAGAATTGGTGGCTATAACTTTGATGGTAGAAGGGATAAAAGACCATCTTGTCCCTTTCATAACTAACATCGATCATGCTCAGGAGATGTATGAAGCCTTGTCAAATATGTTCACTATTAAGGACATTGGTCAAGTAGCAAGTTTGAAGAATGAGCCAAGGAATACAAAAATGACAAAATAAGATACTGTGGAAACTTTTTTGTGAAGATATCTAGAATCAGTGATGATTTCTTGGCCATTAATGAGATTGTTCCATAAAAAGACAAGTATCTCATGTCTTTTTAGTTTTGGGTTCATGTACTCATTTAGTTTTGATATATTAAATACTAATCACCTTTATCCATTTGCTATCTTGATTATGAAGAACATCCACAAGAAGGAGGAACTCTCAAGACAAGGTTAGTCAAGAAACAAAGGTATGCTTTGAATTCATTGATTGAAAGGATTATTCATTTGATGATCTATTACTAACCGTGTTATGACTAGCAGTATTGAATCATAAGGATTATTGTTTGGGTGATTCATCTCTTGATTAATCTACCCACCCCGCTCTTATATGATTTGGTAGACCCCTAGGTAGGTTCTGGAAACCCTAATTGAAGGGTATGTTGTTGTGAATATCTGAAGCCCTAAAATAAATAGGGATATTGTGAAATGCTAGTTGGAGTCTTTATTGATGATTTCATGTTTAGGTGGGATCCGGAAATCCTAACTTGTTAGGATGGAATGATAAGATCTAAAATAATGGAAACTTTGAAGTCTTTGGTAATATAGGGTTTGCTATGTTTCCACATTGGAACTCTAGCTTATTAGGGTTTGGTGGAATGTGTGAGCAAGACCCTTATATTGTGTTAGAATTGATTTAATTGGTGTGTGTGTGTTGTCTGATCAACCCTAGTATAATCAAATGATTGTGTGTCTAACTCTTATTTGATATTATTGTGAAGTTGGGTTTGACTAACACATGGTATGAAATGTCTTTGCATGATAATGAAATCTAGGCATATATAGATATGTCCTTGCTATGAAACTAGCTCACAAAAAGATAGAAAAGAGAGATCAACGCCTTAGAATTCAGCCTCTTCGAGGGGGTAGCCTCCTTTACATTACACAAATGAACAATTCTTGGATGATTCAAATGACAAAACCTCCTTTCTATATATAGGAGTCTAAGGAGTCACAATATAACCCAGCCGACCTAACAATAATATAAAGCCACAAAAATAACAATAGAGGGATTCTATGGGGCACCGTAATAACAATGCGGTGACAATAGGGGCACAACAATATTAATAAGGGGTACAACTACCACATTAATGGGGTAATCACTAGTATTATAGGGACCCAACATGCCCCTCTCCTTCAAAAAAGTGTTGTCCTCAACATTTGAGTAGTTCTGGATGCTTCTTCTCATCCTCCCATGTGGAATCTTCAGCAGATAAGTTCTTCCACTTGATAAGATACTCTGAAATTGATCGATTTCATAGTTGTCGAGTTCTTGTTTCTGTGACTGCTTCTGGTTCCAACATAATTTTTCCTTCCTCGTCAAGTTCTAGAAATATTGTTTGAACAGGGAGTTATCACCTATAACCTTCTTTAAACACGAAACATGGAAAATTGGGTCCAATCGAGAAGTTGCAGGAAGCTCTAATTTGTATGCATAGTACCAATATTTTTCAACACCTTGTACGGACCATAATACTTTGGTGATAATTTATTATCCTTCTTAGCTTGCTTGAGGGACATTTTCTTATATGGTTATATCCGTAGGAATACCCAATCACCTACATCGAAACTTCTTTCACTGCGATGTTGATCTGCCTGTTGTTTCATTCTATTCTGTGCCGACACAAGGTTATCCTTTAAGAGTTGGAGGACTTGTTGTTGATGTTCGATGTGATGTTCCACTGCTTGAACCTTAGAATTTTCTCTTAAATATGATGTGATGGATGGTGGCTGATACCCATAAAGTGCCATAAATGGGGTCATTTTTGTTGTTGTATGGAAGGAAGTGTTATACCACCATTCAACGAGAGGCAACCATTTGACCCATTGTGTTTGTTTATCAGATACAAAGCAACAAAGATATACTTCCAAACATTTGTTTACAATCTTAGTTTGCCCATCAAATTGAGGATGATAAGATGAGCTATGAGCTAACTGAGTACCAAGACAAGAAAATAATTATGTCCAAAAATTTCCAGTGTAAATGGGGTCTCTGTCACTCACAATAATCTTTGGGTTTCCATGTAGCTTTTGAATTGTTTCCATAAATGCAGTGGGATATTTGGCATAAATCTTCCTTGGAGAATCCAATTGGGATCATATTGGTGGCATTAGAAAGAGGACATAGAGGGATATTGCAGGTTGCAATTTCATAACTAGAGGATCCGAAATTACAGAGATACATCAGTGGAGATATCGTGCTCCTACAAAGTGAAAAATGGTGTGTAGATTTTTTAAAATTTTTTCTTAAGCTTGGTTTGAAAACTTATTTTGAAGGAATTCAAAGGGCATAGTAGAGCATTATTATTGGTAACTGATGCCCTAAGGAAGGAAAATGCAAACACCTAGTAAGCAACCTGAAGGCTCTAGCCTGACTCATGAAGAAGAGGAAGAAATGCTACATGATATATGAGAATTACAAGACCAAGTGCAACAAATTTCACTCTCACAAAAGCTAACAGAAGCTAAGATAGATGGTGTGGAATCTAAGATAAAGGGCGTGGAAGCTAAGATGAATGGCATGGAAGCTAAGATTGATGATTTGAAGATAGATTTGAAGACACATTTGACAAATTTTCTACAAGAAATACTTACTAATGGTGAAAGGGTAGTAAAGGAAACTCATGATGCGAACAAAAGAAATGTTAATCACGATTTCATAGACTCTAATGTTGGATCGAAGACCCATCATATTCCAAAAATCGATATGAGGAAGTTTGATGGCAAGGATTCTACAACATGGATATTATAGATGGAGCAATTTTTCGATCTCAATAATGTGCAAAACACACAAAAGGGATGTATTGCAACTTTATATTTGGAACCAAATCAGTTTGTATGTTATCAATGGCTTTTCTCTCGTAAACAAATTATCACTTGGGGAATTTTTACGGAAGAATTGACAGCACATTATGAGGATACAAAAAGCAACAATTCTTTTAGCCAATTGATCAGTCTCAAACAAAAGGGTTCAATAATGGAGCACATTCAGGAGTTCAAAAAATTGAACATAAGGGTAAAAAATATTCCAGAGGAGCATAAGATTGATGTGATCACAAGGAATTTAAAGGATAATATCCAACATGATGTTCACCTTTGGGAACTTGATCCATTAGAGAAGGCATTCAGGTTAGGGAGAAAAAAGGAAAGCAAAATTATGGCAACTAGGAAGCATACCACTGACAACTATAAAGATGGAAGTGTTGTTGCCCCTAGTCTTCCACAACCTATAAGGTGTTGACACCACAACAATTGAAGAAAAAAGAGCAAAAGGGCTTTGTTACAGTTGTGATAGCAAATACACTAAAGGTCATAAGTGTGCTGAGAAGAAATTATTCTACATAGATTGTGAAGAGGAAGAAGAAAAGGAGCAAGAAAGGTCAAAGAAGAGGATATACTCCAGGAACAAAGCCTAGATGAAGAACAAATGAATCCGATGATATCTTGTAATGCATTGGCAGGAATTACCACTCCTCAAACCATCAAGATAGAAGGACAAATCAAGAAGAAAAAGGTAATAGTGTTGATTGATTCAAGAAGTACCAACAATTTTATTCATTGTAAGGTAGAAAAAGAATTGAATTGCTTCCTATATCCAGCACCAGAGTGTCAGGTGATGGTTGCAAATGGAGGAACAATAAATTCTCTGGAAAGTGCAATAATAGCAAGCTATCCATGGGAGAATATGTATTGACTAGCCCAATGCTTTACACTCCAATGGGAGGTGCTGATGTTGTACTAGGAGTCCAATGGCTATAATCGTTGGGTACAATAGCTTTTAATTTTCAAGAACTTTTCATGAAATTTTCTGCGAAGAAAAGGAAGTTGAATTAAGGGGTATTGCAGGGAAACCGGGAAAGATAATCAACTCTAACTGTATGACAAAGCTTATAAAAAAGGAACAAAGAGGTGTAATTGCACAATTATGTTTGCTAGATGTTTCCACATCGAAATCATCTATTTCTCCAGATCTTCAAAAAGTCTTGGACAATCATTCCAAGGTACTTGAGACTCCTAAGGATCTCCCACTTGTTTGTGATAATGATCATGCTATTCATATGATTCCAGGAAGTGTTCCTCCAAACATCAAACCGTACAGATATCCCTATGCCCAAAAGAGTGAAATTGAACGTATGGTTGCAGAAATGCTAGAGGCTAGTATAATTCAACCTCGCTTCAATACCAAATGTTATGAAACCAACACAAAAAAAGATATAAAATATAGATCAATGCCTTAGAATTCAACCTCTTCAAGGGGGAAACCTCCTTTACGTTACACAAATGAATGATTCTTTGATGATTCAAATGAAAAAAACTCCTTTCTATATATAGTAGTCTATGGAGTCACAATATAACCCAGGGGACCTAAAAATAATAATATAAAGGCACAAAAATAACAATAGAGGGATTTTATGGGGCACAATAATAACAATATCGGGACAATAGGGGCACAATAATAACAATAATGGGACAATAGGGGCACAAAAATATTAATATGGGATACAACTACAATAGTAATGGGGTAATCACTAGTATTATAGGGACCTACTAGTAGAATCGCCTTTGGGATGTCTCCTTGCTATATTTTCCTTTACGGTTATTCTAGATTTGATCTATGCATATTTACACCCCCTCGTATTCAATATTCGATTGTATATGCTACTTAATTCCTAATCTAATAATTTTTTTTAAACAAATTATAATTCCAAATTTAACTTCCCACCTTCTCTATACATTGCTTACCAAAGTTGATAATCCTTCCCTTTCGGTCAAAAGAGGAGAGAAGTAGAAGGGAAATGACTCTTAGCATTTTGCCTATAATACTTCAAGAGAAATTTGTTTATGATGTACTATCTTATGGAATAATCTGGGAGGAGACATGAAAGTATTGAGATAAAAATTGAAAACAAGGTAAGAATATATCTACATGGGATACAATATGCCCCAACCTAGATCTACAATTATTACATTTAAATTTCTTGGTAGATAGCCTAATATCCATTAGATTTTTTGAAGTAACCAGATGTTTTTTTTTTTTTTTTTTTTAAAACTAATATCTAATAGCGGAGCCTCAATTCTTATATACAAAGATAGAGGGTTAGGTTAAATCCCCTTATCATAACATAATATTGACTATAAGGAAAGTCTCTAAAGTCTAGTAGAGACACCAAAAAATTGATCTTCTTTTTATACTGACCATAAATATATACATTAACTAAATTACACACCTTGTTAGGGATATGAATTAAGAAAACCACCAACCAGTGAGGCATCGAAAGTGATTCAATCAACTTGAAAATAGAGTTAGACCAAATCAAATAGATTCGCCTAAAGTGTAAAATAATTGAAACAATCTAAGCTCAAAATTCTTCAATATGTTCGAAAATTTATGGAGGGACTTGAATTCCTCCATCTTTGTCTCCTCGAGCATGAGGATGGAAAAAAAATCAGTTTTACTAAAAATTTAACACTAGACATTCGTTTATCGAATCCCAACCCACTATAATTCACGACAAGTATTCCATTATTTTATATATGATTTGTTTCCTCTCGAATGGATTTTAGGGATGTTTTTTTATTATTTTGAGTTACCTTCGTGGATGTATTAATATCATTTATGTCCCCATTTATTTATTTATTTATTTTTTTCAATTTAGATCTATTGGTCTATTTTCATCCATTCTTTTTCTTGTGAATGATCTATTTCATTTTCCTTGTATGCATTTAGTTTTACATATGTAGAGCTTGCTAGTAACCCATTTTACATCTATAGAGCTTGCTAGTAACCCTTCACCCTCAAATTTTTGGGCCTTGGGGGAGTATATTTCTTCTTCTATTGAATCAAAACCCTCCCATTGAGCCCCCATAGTGTTCGCCTCTAGGGGAGGCATCCATTTTATTGCTACAAGAGAAGAAGGATTATTGGGGTTTGTAGCCTTTTCGATTACTGATGCAATTGTTCGAATTTCCCGTTGTTATAACAATAGATTCAATGTACCAAATATATTGTTTGGATATAGGGATCTCTTAGTATTAATAGTAGAGGTTCGCTCCTCAAATGGTGGCCCTTACTTTTTTGGAGACATTGACCCTTTCTATTTCTTCCCTGTGGTCACTTGAGGAGGAGCTTGGTTGTTCGTCCTTGTGGTGCCTCTTCTCCTTTTCTAGTATTTCCACTATTCTCCATTGCTAGGATGCATTAGCTTCTCTTCTCACTTCTTCTTGCAATTGTTTGTGAAAATGGCCATATTCATGGATAAATTTGCATTTAAATGGAAGTTGGTCATAATCAACTTCTTGTATGTGAGACCAATTGTCTAGGTTTAGAATTATTACTACTTGTAAACCATTATATGGGTTCAACTCCACAAATATATTGGCGCATGCTTTCAATCCCTCTTGTGGCTCATCTCGACCTATTTATCTGCCAGGGGAATATCCTATATTTATGAAAGCTTCCTCATTCCAACAATGTAGTGGGAAGAAGGGAAGCTTGACCCATATTGACGTTATTGTCAGAACATTACATTTAGGATTATAATCTATACTTTAGCAGTCTATATATAATCCTTGGACCCCCATGAAGTAGGATCCATTCCTAAAAGTAAGATCTTGATTTTCTTTCTCTTCGAATAGGAAAGTGTAAAAGCCTCTTACAAAAAATGATGCTCAAACCTTATTTTTAATCTTAGGTATCCTGTTCTTCTCAATTCATGCCCGCAGGGATACCACAGAGGCCTATAAGCCTATAAAATAACTAATAAGCTCCTAATATGTAAACTTCAAGGACATCGATGTGGATTAAGAGGCGTGAACAACCACCTTTGGAATGTTATAAATCTTCTTCTCACATTTCGAACAACAATCCAACAACAAGGGTATTGAATGTTACTATGTCTAAAGGGGGTGGTGAGTGGGGTATGGGCATAGGGGGTTAGATGAGGGCCTCGAATCCAATCGATCTTCAACAAAGAGAAGAACCGAAAAAAGGTATCGATTTTCAAGTGTAAATATTATTACATATCAATGTTTATATAATACAATTTTATCAATTATATTAGATT
>APFE030406841.1:0-10487 GCA_000404065.3 Pinus taeda | reverse complement strand
GAGGGAGAATGAGAAGGAGGAATTTAGAATCACTAAGGGAATTGTAGCTTTTCTTTTGGAAGGAAATAAGAGTATGACAGGGTGCATGACGAATCATGAACAAGTTGGGTGATGAAAGAGCGAAGAAATATTTAGACATACATAATTTTTTCGATCACCAAGTAAGTGAATGAGGCATTAGTGTTAATTATAAGGAAATCACACAGAGGATATGGAGCATTGGATTAGGCATCATGAAAATTGATGGATTAGCATATGGAGTGGGCATATTAAAGTTAGATGAGAGTCACTTTCCGTGTCAACGCATGTCAACGCATGGTGATGATAAATGCACACATGAAAACCATCAGTTGCCACCCAAATTAGGGGGCATTTTATATCAATTTAACATTTATATAGAGAAAAAAATTGAATTTAAAATATTTTTTCCTTATTTGATTTTTTTTCCACTCAATAATATCAAGGAGATGTTAAATTTCTTTAACACTTAATAAAATTTCATACAGGACATTTAGAAAATATTGATGGCGATAAGAAGTTCAGTGTAAACAATAAATAAATAAAGTGAAGGATATTCCTCATTTAATTAATTTGTGCTTTCTAATTCAATGACATCGTGGAGATGTATAATTCCTTCAATATTTGATATGAATTAGAATTTAAAATACATTAGCAAAAAGGGAAGATTGGCAAGTATGTATCTTGTATATAAAAGAAATGAAAAATTTTTAACTAATGATTCAAAACTTTTAACGGTGTCTATCT
Organism: Pinus taeda; assembly: GCA_000404065.3. NCBI lineage: Eukaryota > Viridiplantae > Streptophyta > Pinopsida > Pinales > Pinaceae > Pinus > Pinus taeda. Next base: position 9,722 of record APFE030406841.1, on the reverse strand, counting down.
CTAAATGAACAAGATGTGTAAATCTTTCCTTATTTATCTCGTAGTTGAGATAGAACACGAATGTGTGTGTCTATGTGTCTATGCTGTAGTAGTATAGATAAATATCCAAATTTCAACTATCTATATATTATATTGGTAAATGAAAAATAAAATTATGATTAAAACATTTTAATGGTGCGTAACTCAAAATTAAATAGATATCCTGTTCTTTTTTCATTTAGTTTGGAGTTGACGTATGGAAGGAATATATATATAATTATTTTAAGATAACATGAAGATTAAATATTACCTTGATGAGCCTGGCCAAACATGGGGGATCGATGGGGGCATTGGCCATAGAAAAGTTGTGTAGGACACCTAAAAGCTTCTAGAGACATGTGAATGAGATTATTTCCTGAATGATTGTTTTTTTCAGAATATGATTTTTCTAGTTATGGGAGTTTGGGAAGGTGGTAGGGGAATGTTGACTATGCATAGACTGCCAACCTATGCATTCTCATTCGAGTTGTTTCTTTAGAGTGAAAGTATAATGCAAGCTATTGGGGCTTGTGATTTGGTCACTATGGTGTGCTAACTTGCACATTTTTTCACCTCAGTGAGCTGAAGGGTGGTGAACTATCCTTTGGATGGTGAGACATGGTGAGGACAAGAGAACTACTAAATTTTCTTGCTGGAGGAGTTAAAATGGGTTGGTTTTATTCTCTTCCTTGTTTAGTAAGAAATATGGCTCAGCATCAAGGCCATAAGAGTTCCTTTGTAAATGGAATTTTAGATTTGGTGCTCGTTTTTTCTTTTTGGGTTTCCTCATATTTATGCTTTCAAGAATTTGTCATCGCCGTTGTCGTCTTTAGTGGTATTTGTTGCACATATCTATCTCCAAATTTTCTTAGGGTTGAGAGATATAGTTCGAGGTCTCGGGCTCACTACCTCTTTCCTTGGTTTCTTGGGTACTCAATTGAAGAGGAAATATTGTAATCATTGGGGTGCTTCTTTAGTGATAATTATGGAAGAATATCTAATTTTTGACAATTTTTATCTTGTTGAGTTTTCAAGTGGGATTTGATTACCAAGCTACACCATTTGGGTGGTTGAATTAATTTGGTCTTTGTGTTCTGGATTATATAGTGGAATCCTTAGACGAAGGGGGTATGTCATGTGAGCTGGGTGACCTCTTGAAGTCTTAGCTAGGCATTGCAGGTGGGTAGGAGAAGTGGACAGTGATGGGGGTGTTGAGGCTATTTATGAGGGTGAATTGGCTCATGGACATGCTTCATCACTTAGCCATGTGGAAGCACGACCATATTTAGAATGTTTTATAGCCTTTGATGAAATAGTTTGCAACATGGATCTTGTGGCCACGATTGTGATCTTCCTTCCTACTGTTTCTCATGCTAGAGTCTAGAGTTTCATGGATTTTCTTATGCACTTCATTGAATTCCTAGTTGTTACTACAGTGATGAGTCCTTTTCTGCTTTTTTATTGTTATTTTTTCATTTATTTATTTTATCCTTGTGGTTTTTCCTTGATTTTGGTGATCTTTATACTTGTGCTTGTGGCAACTCATTAAGGAATAGAGTTATGGTATTCTTATTGGTTTTCATGAACATGCCCTTCATTTCTTTCCACTGCTTGGTTTGCAAAATAGTCCACTTGTTGATCGTGAATTCTCAAGACATGTCTAAAGATTACATTGATAGAGCCTTCCGAGTTCTTCCTTATTCTTCTAAGAATTCTGTTCATGAACTCATTGCTTGGGTTTCTGTTTCTTGCCATTGCCTCTATTATTATGGCTGAATCGCCTATTATGATAAGATTTTGAATTTCTCTTTTTTTGAAAACTCTTGTTCCTATCAACAAGTTGCATGCTTCTGCCTTATTATTTGAGATTTGTCCCAATCCCCGTTCATATGTGACATTTTCTTTCCCATTAGGATCTAGGATTATTCCCCCTACCCCTGCCTTTCTCGAGTTATGCTATGAGGCCCCATCAAAGTATAAACAATATCTATTCTAATTTTTCCTACAGTTTGTCAGTTCCTCTTCACTCATTCTTATTTTCCAAATATTTCCTCAGTTTATCTTCCTGTTTCCTTTTTGTCCATTATTGTTTATTATGGCTTTGCTGAGCCAATCTCACTCTTCATGCTGAAGAGTGTTGTGATCTGTTGGTGTTATTCCTTTGACATTGAGGATTTCAAAAGTTAAACCCCACGTTTTTTAGAGGGTCTTCCCTACCCTTGGAATTTGATTGTTTAAAATGCACTTATTTCAAGTCAACCAAATTTTCCAACATAGAACAACTGGGATTCACTTCCATATCCTATAAATTCTGACTTTCTTCTTTGTTGTGTGTGGATAGGCCTTCTCGGGGGTTTGAAGAAAGTCCAACAGGGGCTGTTCAAAATTTATTCTTATTTCTAAAGGACTTATTAGCTACTGCCAACATTCTTTGGTAAAGGTGCATTCTTGGAATAAGTGCTGAATATTTTCTTCAGCCTCATGCATAATGGCCATCATGTTGGGCCTTGAAAGCCCTTTTTTCATAGGTTGTCACTGGTCAATATTCTCCCTTTTAGTAGAGACTATATGAACATTTTTATCTTAGTCAGACTTTCTGATTTCCAAGCTATTTTCCAATAATCTCAGTCTTGTTGATTTGGTTGTTCTTAAAGGATTTTATATCCAGTCCTAACTATGTAGTGTCCACCGCTTGCATCCCAAAGATAAGCATCTTCCTCATCAAAGTGGATTAGAGCTACCCCTTTTAAGAGCTGCCTGATTTTGTTGCATTGCCCTTCCAGATCTATCGGGATTGCTAAGCTTTTTCAATCTTGCCACTCATTTTGATCCCAAAGAGATATAGAGTGTAAGGTGTTGAAACCTTTATCTTTCATCCACTCTTGTATGTCTTCAGTGTCTGAATGAGTCTGTAGTGGTTCTTTTCCCATGATTCTGTCCTACCAAATTGAAGTTGTTTTCCCATCGCCTGGGATTTTAGAAATACATCTACTCATTAATGGATTTGTTTTTAACCGACTTCCATACTTGGGTACATGGTCTTATTGGGATATTTTCATTGAGAAGTATTTTCCTGGTGCCATCCATATATTTTGTTATAAGAGTCTTTTTCCACCAAATCTCTTTTCCTGTAATTAGTCTCCATACTATTTTCATTCCTAGTGCTGCATTCATGAGCCCAAGTTTCCTTATTGATAGGCCTCCTTGTTCATAAGGTAGTACTACTTGCTCCCACTTGACCAAGCTAAATTTTTTGTTTTCATGCTCCCCCCCTTGCCACAGGAAGCTTCTTAAAATAAGCTCCTTTTGTTTGTGGGCACTTGATGGGGCCATCATTATGGCATATTGATAGATAGGTAGTGCTGCAAGGAGTGCTTTTATTAGAATTCCCCTTCGTGCCATATTCAGCCACATCATACCCTAGCTTTGTATTTTGTTTTTCATTTTCTCAATTTGTTTAGTCCATATTTCTGTCTTCATGTTCTCTTTTTAAATTGGAAGTCATATGTAAAAGAAGTGTGTCCATTTTTCTTCCACAGGGATGTCTAGGATTTGCGAGATCCTTTACATAATTCTAGGAGGGGTGTTCGATCCATATATCTTGCATTTCGTATCATTTAATACCCACCTGAAACCTGTAAAATGTCATCCAGAACTTTTTTGAACCTCCTTGCTATTATTGTTGATGCCCCTCCCAACAGTAGAGTGTCATTAGCAAAGGCTGAGCGCTTTATTGTTTTTACTGCTTTTTCTATTCCGAACCCTGTGATATTTCTTTCCTTTCTTTGATTTTCTAGAGCCCTGCTTAATGTTTCCACCATTATAATGTATAGTAAGGGGGAGAGAGAAAAACCTTTCCTAGGCCTCTTGTGCTATGAAAGAAGTAACTGGGCCTTCCATTTACAAGGGGGACAATCCATGGAGTAGAGATGCATGCCTGTATGGCTCCCACGATTTCTCTAGAGGATCCAAGTTTCTAGACGATAACCATTAGATATGGATGACTGACTCTGTCGAATGCATTTGCCATAACTAGTTTGATTATGAGGCTTTTTTCTTGTTTTAGTATACTGGAGTGAACCACTTCATGTACAATAATTATATTACTATGATTTGCCTATTCAGCACGAATCCTCCTTGGTTTCTAGATATAATTAGTGGAAGTACTTCCTTGATTCTATTTGCAATTATTTTTGTTATTATCTTATACGATAAATTGTAGAGAGAGATAGGGCGAAACCTGTTGAAAGTTGAGGGGTTTGCCTCTTTTGGGATAAGAGCAAGATAGGAGGATTCGGTGTTGCCTCCTATTTTTTTTTTGAAAACATTCTTCACCATTCTTAAGAAATCCTTTCTAATGGTATACCAATGAAATCTGTAGAATGTTATCATAAAGCCATCTGGCCATGGGGCTTTGTCTGGATGTAGGCTCCATATGGCTGTCACTACCTCTTCTTCTTTGAGATCCTTGCTTAGTGTTGCATTTTTCCTTTTTTTATTTTTCTTTTTGGGTGCTTTAAGAAGTATTCACTTTCAACCATTTCTTCATTCGTTGAAAGTAAGTTTTTAAAGTGCTTATAGGCTGCTTATTTTAGTTCCTCTACTCCTTTGACCTCTTGGCTTTCAATTTGAATATTTTCTATTTGGTTTCTTGCTCTTCTTATCTTCATTGTGTTATGGAAAAAATTATGTGTTTTTGTCCCCTGCCTTGAGCCACAAACTTCTTAATTTCAATCTTGCCTCCTCTTCGTCTTTCCTATTTTCCCTATATATTTCCCAAAAGATTTCGTTCTCTCTTAGGTAATCTTACTTGCTTTCTTCTTTGTTTCCATTTTCAGCTTGCATGATGTCCATTTTCTGCTGTAACACTTTTCTCTTTTCCTTTTTCTTTTAATTCATTTGCTCTTGCCCATTCCTTTAACTTGTTTCTTGCAATTTTTAATTTTGTTTCCCAAATATACTGTGGTGATCCTACTACTCTTGTCTCCCATGATTCCTTGACTAAGTCACTGATTTCTTCGTTGCCATCCCAAATTAAGCTGTATCTAAATGGGAGCAGACCTTGATTTTCCATTTTTCCCATGACTATTATCATCGATTTATGATCATATGTTGTGGTACGTAAATTTTTTTATTTTATGGAGTTGTGCACTGCTACTATATTTTCTTGTATCATAATTCTATCCAGCCTTTCTTTTATGTTACTTTTGCCCACTCTTTTATTGCTCCAAATGCATTTCCCATTGTTTGGTGGGACATCTACCAAGTTGTGTTGTTCCATTAATTCTTCTAGAGTATCCCTATATGGGTCTATGTGATTTGTCCTCCAAACCTTTCTCTTATGCTTCTTACCAAATTTAAATCTCCTCTTAGTATTATTTTCCCATCTTGCACTTCTTTTAGCACTTCTTTTAAGGTGTCCGAACATTTCTCTTTTTCCTTGTAATGATTTGGGGCATATATATTTATGACACTGTACATCTCTTTTTGTACTAATTTGCATTAGATCCGTTTGGATCCAGTGCTAATATTTTTTGTATTTTATTAATTCTTAAGTTCCTTTTTTCCGTATTGTGCATATGACTCTTGATGCTCCGGTTGCCTGTATTGCTTCCCCTTCATAATTTCTAATTTTTTTTCTTGATATTTTCAGTTTCTTGGAAATTTATTTTTGTCTGCTGAATCATAAGGATGTCTAGGTTTTCTTTTACCAGAATGTCTCTTGTGGCATTTTACTTTATGGGCGATCCAATTCCTCTACAATTCTAGAATACCATTATCATTATTTACTTGTTGGGTGGTGCATGGCTCCTTTCCCTCTTGTCTTTTTTTTTCGTTGTTTCCTAAATTCCTTCCTAAGAAGGTTTCCATAGGTTGCTATGTTTCTAATGCCATTTCCTTTGATGCTGCTTCATCCCCGATTTCTTTGTTTGTCTTTCTTCCTGATTTTTTTTCGTATTCTACATTTGGGAGTACTTCCTTTGACTGCTTTTTGGTTAAGATTCTATCTACTGAAGGGGGTGGAGGGGTATGAGTGTTTAAACGAGAGGGAATGAGGGGGGATTGGGGGTATGTTTTTGGGATAGGGATCTCGATCTGGATCTTGGTCTAGGGGATGGGGGGGCGGAAGGTTCCGGAGGTTCAAAAGGGTTAGGGAGAGAAATAAGGTTATTAACTTTTGGTAATGGAGGATGGGGGTCAGAGGATGTGGAGGGCTACGAGGAAGAGACAGTTGGTTGTTTGTAGGCTGTCTTCTTTCTTTTTTACCTGTTCCCATTTGTTTTATGGATCTTCACCCTTTTAATTTTCATTTTCCTTTTTTTTTGTACATCTATTTGCAAATGACTGTATTCGTGACATACCTTGCATTTGAAGGGGATTTGTTCATAATCCAGCTATTGTATGTGCGTCCATTGGTCAACTTTGATTTTTATGGCTTTTGGTAGCCCTTTCCCAAGATCCACTTCTACACATATTCTGGTGCATGCATGCATATTTTCCTTTGGCCCACACCTGTCTATATATTTCACAACTATGTTTCCTATTGCTTTTACTGAATCGTTCCCCTAGCAGCAAAGGGGAAGGTGTGGCAGTCTGACCCAAATGGCGTGTCATTGGGAACATCCATTTCCGGATCAAAATCTGGTGTCAATCTATTTAGATACAAACCCCTAGTATCCATAAAATATGGTCCATTCCTAAATATCAGATCTTGATTCTCCTTGGATTCAAAGTGGAAGGTGAAGTAACCTCTTTCACAAAACCTTATTGAGATTTTCCCATCTATTGACGTAGTCCAGTTCCTTTCTACCCATTTTTGCACAATTTTGGGTGATGGCCATAACCCAGTGAATTTCCCCTCTAATCCAAGCTCTGCTAGGGAAAGTGTTGCTCTATGGGGAAAGGCAAGGGGGAGTAAGATTTTAGGAATATCTTCCATTCGTTTAATAAACTTGGTGGCTGATGGTTTATTCTTTGTCGGGCCCATTGTAGAAATGAGAGAGGCAAAAGATTTTGTTGTTCTTTCATTTTCTTGCTACTGACCTGACAAAAGCTCTCCGTCCTCTAATGCATCCATGGAGCTCAAGCCCCTGTAGCAAGAGGCAGCTGGGGGACAACTGCGTGTAACTGCATGTTTCTACCTGTGATCGTTCGCTAGGGTGCAGAGCTCTTTCAGCAAGTGCGCTCCTAGAAACAAGTTCTCAACTTCAACTACTCAAACTTATAAATCATTATTTATTATCTGAATAGAGAATTGATTGTTAGGAAGTGAAATTTATCACAATATGCTTGAATGTATTAATGGATAATATATTCCCATATAAATAGTTCTTTATTACCTGAACAGAAAATTGATTGTTGGGGAGTGAAATTTATCACAATATGCTTGAGTATATTCCTTAGATAATCTACCAAAAAAAATTTATTTTTTCCTTAATTAGTGCTTTACAGTATGGATATATGTTGTGCCTTAGATTGAAAAATAATAAAAATATTCACATTAAAAAAGAATCAAATTAAGAATAATGATAAAAGAATTGAATTTCTTTTTATTTCTTTAGTGCAACAAAGATGTGTAATTCTTTAACTACCTAAGATGAAATTGAGATGACATTTAAATTAATATTCATATTAAATAATAAGTAAATAAACAAAATATTTTAATGTTGATAATAACTAAATTTTATTTCAATTTGAGAGATATAAAGTAATTAGAAAAAAGTATTGTTGTCTTTTTACTTTTCAATATTGGGAAGATGTGTAATTCATCATTTAAAATTATTTCAGTACCAAAATTCGATAAAATATTTGAACATTCATACCAGCTAATATATTTCAATATCTACTCTATACATATTCAGGCAGAGATACAACAAAACAAATATTCTGATGTTGATAATATATGAAATATTTCAATGTAAACCTTAAATAAAATAATTTTATATATTTTTTTGTAAGAATCTCAAGAAATTCATCTTAGCAAAAATGATGTACAAAATTTACACAACCATAATAATGCTGGTTCTTCTAGCGGAACTAGGTTTTGGACCATCTTCCCACCATGGGGAAAACAATAGGTCATTGATTGAAGGATAAGGTCCTGTAGAGATTCATGGGGACTATTAATTCATTAGAATTAACAGCTTCCTTATGTAAGCTTCTTTGGCTTGTTGTTTCTTCCATAACTTTCTGGCTAGTAAACTTTTGAGGCCCAATGCCCACCACCTAGGTTCCTTAATTCATCAGCTTCCATGGAGGATACATTGTGCAGTATTCTTTCATTAATATTTGGAATGAAGAGATCAGTTTTTTCGTCAAAATATACAACATTGGTATGATTCTCACGACCACATCCATCGACTCCATTGCTTACACATATACTTTCCTGATCCATAGTAGTAGGAGGGCGAATGAGGAGAAGGAATTTAGAATCACTAAGGGAATTGTAGCTTTTCTTTTCGAAGGAAATATGAGTATGACAAGGTGCGTGATGAATCACGAACAAGTTGGGTGACAAAAGAGCCAAGAAATATTTAGACAGACAATATGTTTTTGATCGCCAAGTAAGTGAATGAGGCATTAGTGTTAAGTATAAGTCGATCACACACAGGATATGGAGCAGTGGATTAGGCATCATGAAAATCGATCGATTAGCATACGAAGTTGGCGTATTAAAATCATATGAGAGCCAATTTTTGTGTCAATGCATGGTGATGACAAATGCATTCATGAAAATGATCAATTTCCACCCAAATTAGGGGGGATTTTATATCAAATTAACATTTATAAAGAGAAAAAAAATGAATTTAAAATATTTTTTCCTTCATTAATTTTTTTTCCACTCAATAATATCAAGGAGATGTTAAATTTCTTTAATACTTAATAAAATTTCATACTAGACATTTAGAAAATATTGGTCGTGAGAAGAAATTTAGTGTAAACAATAAATAAATAAAGTGAACGATATTCCACGTTTAATTAATTTGTGCTTTCTAAGTCAATGACATCATGGAGATGTATAATTCCTTCAATATTTGATATGAATTAGAATTTAAAATACATTAACAAAAAGGGAAGATTGGAAAGTATGTATTTTGTATATAGAAGAATTGGAAAAATTATAACTAATGATTCAAAACTTTTAACGGTGTCTATCTCAAAATGAAGGAGATGTGTAATTTATTCGTTATTTTTCTTGCAGTTGACATACCAAACGAATGTGTGTCTATGTGTCTATGTTGTAGTAGTATAGATAAACATCCAAATTTGAACTATCTATATATTATATTGGTAAATGAAAATAAAATTATGATTAAAACATTTTAATTGTGCGTAACTCAAAATGAAAGAGATATCCAATTCTTTTTTCATTTAGTTTGGAGTTGACACATGGAAGGAATATATATATAGATAGATAGATAGATAGATAGATATATACCTCTTATAAATGCTTATTTTCTATATATATTATAAAATTAAGATAACATGAAGGTTAAATATTACCTTGATGAGTGTGGCCCAAAATGGGGGATTGATGGGGGCAGGGGCCATAGACAGGTTGGGTAGGACACCCAAAAGCATCTAGATACATGTGAATGATATTATTTCCTGAATGATTGTTTTTTCCCAGAAGATGATTTTTCTAGTTATGGGAGTTTGGGAAGGTGGTAGGGAAATGTTGGCTATGCATAGACCACCAACCT